>JAJOOF010063877.1:0-17294 GCA_029582545.1 Solanum lignicaule | reverse complement strand
TGGAAACTTGTTCTTTATAGTAAACTTATTCAAGTCTCTATAGTCTACACATAGTCTCCAGGTGCCATCCTTTTTGCCTACTAATACCACTGGTGATGCAAAAGGACTGCAGCTAGGTTGAATGATCCCTTGATCCAACATTTGTTGTACAAGGCCCTCAATAATATCTTTTTTCACTGAAGGATATCTATAAGGTCTCTTATTCACAGGTTCAGCTCCAGAATGCAACACAATCCTATGATCAAATACACCTCTAGAAGGTGGTAAACCAACAGGTTCTTCAAATAATGCAGAAAATTCTGACAATACCTCTAGTAGTGCAGGGTCTTCTTCAGGATCTTTATCAGCTGCTACTTTTAATGGATGCCACTTGTCTTCATCACTTCCCTGAGGAATTACTTGAATCATACAAAGCTGAGACTGATTTCCGGAGTATTTGGTCAGTTTCCCAGCACTAGGAGTTAACACTTGACTGCCAGACCCTCTGAGTAAGTGCTTCCTTCCCTTGTACCAAAACTCCATTGTTAAATTTCTGAAATTCAACTTGATATCACCCAACGTTAATAGCCATTGGACCCCCAGCACAACTCCACAAGAACCTAAAGGTAATAATAGAAAATCAGTAGAAAACTCCGCTCCTTGTAGTAACCAAGTCACATACATCATCTTGTCCACCTACATGCTACCATTTGTTGCGGCTACCATCTCAGGTTTAATAGACTTCACTTCACACCCCAATTGCTTGACCATATCAGGATCAATGAAGTTATGAGAACTTCCTGTATCAATTAGTATGTGTAATGCCATTTTTGAGTGATAACCAATCACCTTTAAGGTTCTAAATCCCAAAGCCCATTTAATGCATGCATAGAGATCTCCATGTGTTCCACAGGTGGTCCCAACTCTAGTTTTTCATTTTGTTCCTCTTGTAATTCTCCACCTTGTTCCTGCATTGAATCATGTCTTTCTTCTAATTCTTCCACTTCCAACAGATACAACTGCTTGGAATTCTTACACTTATGCCCAGGCATGTACTTTTCATTGCAAAAGTAACATAACCCATTTGCCCTTTTTCATTCATCTCCTCTATGCTCAAAGTTCTTCTATTTACTGCCTTAGAAAAACTAGAAGTATTTGTACCAGGTGTAGATAACATAGACTTATTGTTACCAATCCTTTGGTCCATGAATCTTTTTGCACCTATCTGAGACTGATTAGATATTGGCTGTCTCACAGCAGTTAAGTATGCTTCTTGCATTCTTGCAGTCCAGCATACCTGTGATAAAGAAGTCGGATTGGTGATCTTCACAGCAATGTTCAGCTCATGTTTTAACCCTCCAAAAAAGCAACTGATTGCATTCTCTTGTGACAAATTCACCCTCCAAAAAAGCAACTGATTGATATTCCTTAACACTCCCCACTTGTTTGATCTTCTTGATTTCCTCCATGGGATCATCAAAATTTGTCCCAAATCTCTCCACCATAGCCATCACATACTCATTCCAAGTAGCTGGTTGTAAGTATTGTCTGTATCTCATGAAAGAAAGATGCCATTGGATGGCTTCTCCTTCTAGTTGCATTGCAGCTACTGTTACTTTATCCTCTGCAGCTACATTCTCCATGGAGAAAAATTGTTCAATCTTGAACAACCACGATCTCAGATCTTCCCCTGCAAACCTGAGAAATTCCATTCGGGGACATCTTGAGAAGTTTGAATGATGGTTGTTGTAACTGGTAGGACTCATGGGTCTGTGACTTCTCCTTTCAGAGTGGTGAATTCTCTCATCAGAATATCTTGCAGTCGAAGGACCATCTTCCATAGGAGTTTTCTCCCTCCCAGATTCTCGATTAGTGACCAACTGTTCCTTCAATTCCATGACCACTTGATCCAATCTCTTCAAGTTTGTAACTTCCCCTGCCAACGTTCCCATTTTTTCTGCTAAATTCTGCATCATTTCCTTCAATTCCCCCATTTCTGTTGGAGAATTATCAGCAGATCTTGTTCCTTTCGCCATTAAAATCCAAGGATAGAGTAGCTCTGATACCAATGTTACTCGATTGCAGGAATTTGCAATGAATTCGAGGATCGACACACTGTTTCAGGATTTCTCGAGAAAACAGTTAGTAATGAAGAAGAAGAAGAAGAATAGAAAGAGAGAGATTAGAAAGAGAAAGAGAATTCTGTATATTCCATATCTGAATGTAACTGATGATTACAATGTCTATTTATAAAGAACTTGACTGACTTATTCCATCTAACAAAATCAGTTACAACTAACATCTAACTAACTATCACTACATTGATTATTGTAGCTTAACAATGTTTAACTAACTTTGTCAACTAACTTTTGAATTCCCAAATTACTATAACACCATACTACTAAAGTAGGTAATTTTCTTTCTTCCCGAATAAATAGGGCATCCCAGATAATTAATAGGGAAGAGGGAGTGAGAAAATCCTGTCAGAATTTTAATATCCTCAATAAGCTGGGCAGGAGTATTAGCAGAAATTTAAAAAGTGGATTTTTTCTTATTAACCATTTGACCAGAAACTTGCTCATAAGTATCCAACTTCTTAATCATCATAGCAATAGAAAGAAGATCACCAGAAGAGAAAAGAATTGTATCATCCGCAAAAGTAAGGTGAGTAATAAGGGGGCTACCTTTATCAATAGAGTATGGAATAAAGTTGTCTAGAGGTAGTTGATCCATTAAAGTACTAAGCAATTTTGCACCCACAACAAACAGGGAAGGGGACAAAGGATCACCCTGCTTAAGACCTCTAGAAGATTTAAAGAAACCATACCTGACTCCATTGATAATGATAGAATACCAATTGTTAGAGATCAATCTAACGATCATATCAATCCAAGGCTCTGAGAAACCCAAGTGTCTCATAACCAAGCACAAGAAATCCCAAGCAACCCTGTCAAATGCTTTAGCCATATCTAATTTGAAGACAACATTGCCATTTACATTTTTGCTGTTCAAATTATGAACAAGTTCTTGAGTAAGCATGACATTGTCGGAAATGGATCTAACTTTCAGGAAACTGCTTTGATTAGGAGAGATGATCTTATTCATAATTTTAGAAAGCCTATTGTTAAGCAATTTGGAAATGATCTCAGAGATGAAGTTGCTTAGACTAATAGGTCTAAAATCAGTGAATTCTTGGGGATTGTCAACTTTAGGAATAAGAACTAGATTTGTATACGTGAACGATCTGGGAAGTTCATTACCAGCAAAGAAATCCAGAATAACCATCAACAGATCAGAAGAAATAATGTTCCAGCAAAATTGAAAGAACTTACCTGAAATGCCATCCAGACCAGGAGAGCTAACACTGCTCATGGAGAAAACAACTTCTTTGAGCTCTTCCATGTTCGGGAGTTCTGTTAACATTCTGTTGTCATCTTCATCTACCATTCTCGACAACTTTCTAAGAATAGAATAATCTCTACAAGTGGTCTCTTGGTAGAAATGTTGCTCAAAGAACAAAATGGCTTCAGCGGCAATATCGTCGGTGTTATCAAGCCATGTGCCATCCTGCTTTTTAATTCTAGAAAGATGTAATTTTTTCCTTCTAGAGTTAATAACAGAATGAAAAAACTTAGTGTTATTATCCCCATCGTTAAACCATTTGAGACCGGCCTTTTGTCTCCAAAAAGATTATTCCTTCTTAATGTGCCTAATGAGCAAAGCATTAGTGCAATTATACTTCATTCTGTTAGCCTCAGAGTTATTAGTCAAACAATTTTGCTCCAGCATTTCAAGCTTAGATTGAAGCTCTTTGGTCTTATCAAAGATGTTACCAATTGTGTTTCTAGACCAGTGTGAGAGACTTTTACAAACATTCTTAAGCTTGAGATGAAATTTCCACATATGGCTCCCTTCAACATGAATGATCCAAGCATCTTCAACTACTTGCATAAAACTTTCATGTTCTGTCCAAAAATCAAGGAACCGAAACTATTTCTTTGGTTCCCTTAGAGAGTTGGAAGTGGAGATTAACATAGGAGCATGGTCAGACCCGGTTCTAACCAAATGCTCAACAAATGATTCTGAGAACGTTTAAATCCACTCAGAATTGGCAAGCGCTCTATCCAATCTTAGCCCAGATCCTCCTTTTAGGAGCCCGACCATTACACCAAGTGTAGGGAGAGCCAGTGAAGCCCATGTCAAGAAGACCACTATCCAAGATACAATTGATAAAAGGCATACTCTTAGAGATATTATGAGCATTACTGCCCTTCTTTTCTTCTGGAGTAATTATGGAATTAAAATCTCCTATCACCATCCAAGGAGAAGAGTTCACAGTAGCAAAGTTCTTAATATCATCCCAAAGATCTTGCCTCTGATGCATCTTACATTTGGCATACACTATAGAGATGTATAAGGATGCACCATTGTTATTAAAGGAACACGTGACAATTTGGTCATTGTCAGCAATAACATTGCACTCCAGAGTAGTGTCTCCAAAGATCCAAATTTTATTATTGAGATTGGCATGAGCAAAGTCAAAACCCAATCTTCTTTTATATCTATGCAGTTTAGATCTATTAGAGAAAGGTTATGTGCTGCAATGAAGCTGAGATTATGAGTTCTTTTGAGTTGAATAAGTCTGTCAAAAGCACCTTGAGAATTGATGCCTCTAATATTCCAAATAAGTGACTTAATCATTAAAAAGTTGCGGATAGATCATCATTGTTTTGTGAGAATTTCACAGAAGGAATACCTTTGCCTCTTCGTCCTGTCCTACCTCCTCTGTATGGCAGACCTCTTCTTGTAGATTCTAGTCCTCTGGGAGATAGGTTATGCTTGTCAGATATATTGTCAAAAGCTTGGTCAATTTCATTTGAAGGGATAGATTGAGAAACAAATGTTTCAACATATTGGATAGTAGTATCATCATTATTGATAGAGATATTATCTAGCTTGTCTTCACTAGAGTTAGCTTGGTCCTCCATACTTTCATACTCATCTTCAGTATCAATAACAATAAGATTTTCATTATCATCGTTGTCTGATTCTTGGTCGAACGTCATAAAATCAGAATCCACGCCATTATCACTTTCATAGTCAGAAACATCATTTTCTTCATGTATGTTCATCCTTGTGGGATTTCTTGCTTCATATTTGTTGGAACTATGGTCTTATGGGGGATCCGGGGGTTTGTGTTGCGGTATTTTTTTACTGTTATCCTTCAAAATTGTAATCCGTTTAGTAGCTTTAGAAGTGTTGTTCACACGATCAGTTTGGCCAGGCATTTGAATGTGGCTTTGTATAATGTTTTTGGGATCAGAAGCTTCTGGGGTGTTGCTAGTATCAGGAATTTGGTTTGATGTACCTCGAATTTGATTAGAAATAGGAGCCTGGGAAGTACTAGGTTGAGTTCCGTGTAAAGAGGCTGAAGAATTTTGCTTTGTATTTTCTTGGTTGCTTTGGTTGGGTATCATCTGGGAAGTGTTTTGTGTAGGTATCCATTGAACTTTCTTCTTTTTGTCTTTTCCAGTGTCATTGTTCTTGTGAGAAGCAGCCCGTTGAACATTCAAGTCGGAATCATTTTGGTTATGGAAAGACTTGGTATTAAGCTGATGAGTATTGTTGTCGTGTAGTGAATCCTGTCGAGCTCCATTGTTGTTGTTTTGAGGATTTTGACCAGTTTGCATTAGCCCTTCATCATTGTTCTTGTAAGCATTCCTTTTAGCATTTTTAGGAACTTCCCATTGTTCATTGTCAACCTCCTTGCTAGGGATCTCTTTAGACTTGAAAGTTTCATCTCTCTTTTTGTTTCTACAAGAATTTTGATCATGGCCTTGCATTGCACAATAAATACAGTATGAAGGATCTCCTTCGTATTCAATATCTAACCAATAACCATCTTCGACGCTAGAATCCAATCTATTAAAGCCCACCCATAGTTGATCTTGCTTGGGTTTTAGCAAATCGATTTCGACTTTAAGTTTCGCCACATTACCTCTTGATTTGGAGTAGGTAGCCATATCTGGAGCCATAGCAGTCCCTATAGAGCTAACCATTCTGGAAAGAATATCCCATCTAAATAAGTGCCAAGGAAGTTGATGGATTAAAATCCAAACCGGAGCTATAGTGGTCTCATTCTCAGGTACAAAATCGGGGGTCCATCTAATGATCTTCATACTATAAGGACCAAGAGTAATGAAAGGCTTAAAATATATATGGTAAAAATCCGCATCATTTGTAAAGTCAATGTAAACGTGGCTAGGATCAAAGTAAGCAATTTTGATGGAACCTTTCAATGGAACATGACTAACAAAGAGTTTTCGAACTTCTTCCATGCCTGGTTTGCCTCTTGTAAATTTTCCATCAATGGTGCGCTTACAGTCTTCCGCAAGGTTGACAAAGTAATCTTGAGCTGTGAAATAAACTGCGGGCTTACCCATATGAGTTCCATGTTTAATATCAACTGGCTGCTTTCCAACAGCACTATGAGCTAGTGATGCACTAACAGTAGACACAAAAGAAGGCTTTGAAACAGAGAAGGGAGGCCAGGTTTGATTTTTCAGATTTTGACATTGTTATTGGCAGGATTAGAGCTTGTGGGGGGGCTGATCAATTTGTTGAGCATTAATGTGTCTTTGCGGGGGATCAAAATTGGAGGAAATTTTAAGGGTATTATTTCTGTGATTGGGGTGGGAAACTCTTTGGTCTTGGTTCATATTAGAAGAGGGATTAGAGCTACCCACTTGATTCTCTTTGTGATTGGAGTTGTAGTTGGGATTAGGTTGCTGAGATACAGAGACAGGTTGATATTTGGCCGGAATTGTGGAATTCATGGGCGGCGTTGGGGCAGTAGAAGAGGAAGTGTTTCAAACTCATTTTCAAAACCGAGAAGCAATGAAAGTTCCCCTTCAAGGAAAGAAGTGATATTTTCAATCACAATTTGAAGGAAAGCTTCTGCCATATATATGTGATCTAGAGTGGAATTGTAACACAAATTGCTGATGAGTAAACAATGAGTTTCAAGTTAATGCTTTGTGTATGAATTACTTGTAACAATAAATACAATAATGGGAGAATAAATATATACTTTTCGCGTCATGGAAACTGCATTTACATCTTTTATGGAATCTCAATACTTTTCTTTCGCTTTAATCTGTATGCTAAAGTCTTCTACATAGAGCTTTTTGCAGGACTCTATGTATTCAATTGATTTTGCTTAAATCTATAAAGTAAGATCGATCGATGTTGGAATGAAATATGGACAGGTGAAAGCAAGAAGCATTATAAACTCAATTATTCCACCATGGGACCGTCATATCTCTCAATTATATTTGGTTTTGCTTTTCAATCCAATAACTAATTGTTGCTTATGATTTTAAACATTTTTTTGGCGACCAAGTGCATCTCTTTTATAGATTGATTTGTGAAATTTATGGGAGCCACTATTATTCTTCTTTTTTTTTTTGCAATAACTAGTCTCTGGACACGTGCGTTGCACGTGTGTTCTATGTGAATTTTTATAGATTCGTTAGAACAATAAAAATTTTATGCAAATCGTGTGAAGAGAGTATTTTTTTTTAATGTGCGTCAAGAAACACCAAATGAGGGGCACAGTGTAATGTTTAAAATCAATTCCTTTGAAGCTACCATCGGTAAATCAATTCTGTTTAAGCTATTATCGGTAATTTTTAAACTTTGTTTAGTAGTTAACACACTTCCAATAAAGTCACAAATGACTAATTTGAGACAAATATCAACTTACGATAATGATTTTAAAAAATTCATAAAAACTAGATCGGTGAAGTCTAATAGAAAAAAAACACACAAAAAATAGAAGAAAAATACAACATACACATCATTCATAAGACTTTATTCATATTGATTATACATAGAAAATAAATATATAATCAATAAGTTATCCATATTCGGAATTCGGAAGGTACAAGTTTAAAGAGGAAAAACAAAAGGCACAGACCATGAGAGGGAAGTAATTGCACTGACAAATCCTATAATTTGCAAATTATGTATAACGAAGTATGCATCATATTTTCTTCAGAATAAGATAATACTTATTTCTGATAAAAGTAGAAACAAAATTTACCAGCGGTGCTTGACATCATAGTAATTCAGCCCAAAAGTTTAAATTTGTTGTCTGATTTTATAGCTATTTCTTTTATAATAATAACATATCTCGTGAAATTCGTCTAGGGAGTGTAGGGTGTGCACAGACCTTACCTCAATTCAGAAGACCCTCAACTTGAGTCGAGTATAGCAAATTAGAGTAAATATGAAAAAGAAAAATGACAGTGAAGAGAATATAATATAATATAACAACTATTACGAAAACAGCAACAACAAAAAAAATGCAATAACCGAAACATCATAAAAACAATTGGTGGTAGAAAGCAAAAGCAAGACAGTACAAGAATAAAAGTACTACTACGACAGACACCACTAAGCCTAAACCCTTCAGAGAGCAAGAGAACACTCCACTACAACCTTCTACCATAATCAGCGATCTCCATGGTTAAGCATTTTTTGTAATTGATGAAATCAGATTTTTTTTTTTCTTATGAGCTTTGAAAGGCAAATTAGCTTATGTATTTGCCAATAATAATTTTACCCCATGCACATGATATTTATAAGTCAAAAGTTTGCCTAGAATTCTGTAGAAAGCTCAAAAGTTATGTTGGAAAATGGAGAGACATAAAGTTTGCCTAGAATTCTATAAAAAAACTCAAAAGTTATGTTGGAGAATAGAGAGACATTCTTAAAATGTCTTTTAAAACACCTTTTCATTTTTAGTATTTAATATAATATAATATGATATAATTATTATTTAATATTTAATTGCTTAGATATTTTATAACATTTTGAATTAAGATAGGGGCAAAATAGTATTTCAATTTTTACTTTTGTGGCTTCCCACTTTTAGTGATTAATAAAATTAATAATTAGTAATAATAATAATATATGATAATTGACTAAAGAGTCTCTTTTCTTTTCTTTTTTTTTCCTTTTTTGTTTTGATTCTAAGAACAAGTTTGGATTGACTTTTTTTAAGTACTTTTAAATTAAAATAGCTTTTAAATAGTTTTGAATTGTTTGGGTAAAATAAAAAAGTATTCTTAAGCACTTGTTTTTCCAAACTAGGCTAGAACTCTCCTCTTTCTTTGGGTGACAACAAGTACTCACCCGGTCACTCCCCTGTTCTTCCTGTTTGCTAGTTTACCTTTTCCACTTCCGCAATTAATTAAAGGTGGATAAGAGATATACGTATATTCACAATAAACGTTTTATTGAGGGCACCAAAATTGCTTCAAGCTATAAACAGCATACCAAATTTGAAACTCTTAGAGTAGTTTTACCCATCTCGATCTTCAACTAATGATATTTTACGTAAATCTGGTAACATGCTAAATGTACTATTATCATTTACTCCTTGTCTAAGATACTCTTTAACAAGTATAATACAAATGGATCTTAGAAATAGTTGATTTGTTTCCAAAGAAAATTATAGACAGTAATCCTAATAAAACAAATAATATTAAAAAACTCGAATCGCCAAAAAAAATTCCAAATATTAAAAAGCAGAAATACTCGAGTAATATGGAAATTCCATTATTTTCTTAGAAAATTACATTCAATGGCAGCAACCATGCATTATGGAAGGTACTTTAGGATGGGTGGTTGTTCTTTTGCAATAATTGGACAGCGGCACTAATATGAATAATTTGAAAACGACCTCATTCATTGTATTCATAGGTTCCGGGGAAGAGGAGACGCAACACCAGACAACTACCAAAGAAGTCATTACTATTGTGTTGAATTTGTTATTTAGAATTAGACTACAATATTTTGAAACTGAAACTACTTAAAATCATTGATTTGTTTTCCAAATAAAATCAGAAAATTACATACAATGGCAGGAACCAGAGATATTCACAATTTACAAACAAAGAAACAATTACAAATAAGTAATAGGTTCTCAAAGCGTCTATAATACAAATAGATTGTTAATTTGTTACCAAAAGAAAATTACATCCAATGAGAGACTCACAAACAATCAACTCTAGAAAAAATTACATGCAATCACAATGGGAGGAACCAAAAAGACTCACAAACAAAGAAATCATACTTGGGAATATATTTTCACATTAGGAATGTGTGCAATTTTGTGCCAATCTTCTCCTATTCCCTTCTCACACCGCTTGAACACTATTGGACATTCAGTAATTACTAAAGTTGCGAGGGCTGTTAGGTGCTGCAATCCCTCCGGTAAACATTTTAGCATCTCGCAGAACTCGACAGATAACAGAGTGAGTGAAGTTAAGCCTTTCACTCCTTCCTCGGGGATACTCTCTAGTGTGTCACAATGGTAAATTGTCAGACTCTGCAAAGCATTGAGACTAGCCAGACTGGTAGGCAGCTCTTTGAGATTAATAAAGAAAGAGATATTCAAGTATTTGAGATTTGCAAGGCTTTTGAACATCTCTTCTGGGAGTGAAGTAGCTTCATAGTTACAGCTAATGTCGAGGGAAGTAAGAGCACTAAGATTAGATATGGACCTGAAACCTGTTGCATCTTCCTCGAACACAAGTTTCAATTTCTTGACAGAAGAAAGAGTAGGAATAACAAACACAGGGCACTCCTCAATCTTCATCTGTTCAAGCACAGGGAATTGCTCTTCTCCTTCCTTTTTCAGCAATCCTTTCAGATTATCAAACTTGCCTATAATAACTTTTCTCAGGGATGGAAACCTTCTTCTTGTGGGGAATCCAGAATCTTCAACATACTCCACCTCCACAGACCCGTCTTGTAACTCTAGACTTTCTAGACAAGGCAGATCACCAAATGGTGGTAAGCAAGAACAATTTTTACAATGTCTAATTGTAATAGAGACAATAATTCTCAAAGCTGAGTGATTTATCCAGTTAGGGAGACGGAATCCTCTGAAGCCACTGATTGTTAAATATTTCAGATTGGGGTGTGGTTTGAGGGATTCAAGCACTTTAACTTCTTCTGATTCATATCGGTGTGGTTCTTCGATATCCCAATGCATGCTTAAAGAATGCAGATTCCCTTTTGCTGATAAATTCGCTTCTTTTGCATCCTTATCATTCTTCACTCTCTCAAGGTGTCTGAGTGAAATTGAGCCATAGAGATTCAGGTTTCGTAGTTCACCAAGTTGACAACCTTTCCTCTCACTAACAACAAAGAGATCTAGAGTCTTAAGGCATGTCAAAGATCCTATCCTTGGTGGCATACAAGTCAATTTATTGCAGCCAGCAAGTAAAAGATTTCGGAGACTACCAAATTTACTTGTTTCTTTTGGCAAACGATAAAGTGAATGACAACTATGTAGATCAAGAGTCTGCAGATTTTGAAGCTTGCATAACTGCTTTGGTAAACTACAGAAAAGATAATTATTAGACAAGTCCAGGTATCTTAAATGTACTAGATCTCCAATGAAAGAGGGTAATGACTCAAAAAGTAAGTCACTTAGATTAAGCACCCTCAACGAGACAAACTTTTGCAAGAGATAAAGAGATTTAAAAGGCACCAATTCAGAAAAACCAATAGACATTCTGTGTGAGTAAACTCCTCCAATTAATTCGCGGATATTGCTGCTTGATGTGCTTGCCGAAAACAGAGATGTAACCAAATCATGGATGAGATCATGCATCTTGAAATAAGTATTACCATATTTAACTTCAATCTCTTGGAACAAAGACCTCAAGTATAATTCATTCCATACTTCATTACCCACATCCTCTAGCTCCAAGTTTCTTCTCGATAAAAGAAAACCATGTGCCATCCAGAGAGAGATTACCTTATTTTTTTCCATTTTGGTGTCCTTTGGGAATACTGCACAATACACAAAGCATTGTCTCAAATCAAGTGGAAGATGATGATAACTAAGCCTTAAGACAGGCAAAATAGACCTTTCATCTTGAGGTAAATTCCAAATATCGTTGTCTCTCACATGTTCCCATTCACTTTCTTCCCTCTTGAAGCGCAAAATACCTCCAAGAGTCTTGGCTGCTAGAGGCACACCACCACTTTTTTTCACAATCTCCTTTCCGATAGCCACAAGGTTGGGATTTATTTCTTCTTGGTGTCCAAATGCACGTTGCATGAACAACAACCAACAATCTTCTTGAGACAAATTTGACAACCGGAATGGTTGCAAAGTTCCCATAATTGATCCAACCTTTTCAAGACGAGTAGTGGTTAAAACAGAAGCACCTCTTGCTCCAACCTTCAAGACTTGTCTTAAATTAGCCCACTTATCTTGATCTTCATTCCAAACATCATCTAGGACAAGCAAGTATCTTTTTCCATTCAGTAACTCTTGAAGCTTCATTTGAAGTGGAGCCAAGCCCATGTCACCAAGTGACATTCTTTCAATAAATTCTACAATTTCCTTTATCAACCTCTTCTCATTAAAATCTTCCGAGACACAAATCCATAATTTGGGATGGAAATGCTCAGTTACTCTCTTATCATTGAAGACCATTTGTGCAAGAGTCGTCTTTCCTAGTCCCCCCATACCAACTATTGGGAGGACTGAAAGGTATTGGGCATCACTAACATTGTTTATCAGGATTTTCACTATCTCATCTTCCTCTTTGTCTCTTCCATAAACTTGTGGTTCAGTTAAAACAAAACCTGGTCAAAGGTAATTACAAGATTTTAATGTTTTATGTTATATGTTTAAAGTAATTTACAAAATATGCATATGAGGAAATGGGGAGAATGCTGGAGATGAGCCAAGTCCATAAAGGAATTATAAGGATAACAAAGAGAGTAATAAGCTTTTTTTCCCTTTCTACCATAATGTGTGAATATATGATTAATGTTTATTAAATTTAGATAAAATGGTCTGATATACTCCTAAATTTTTTCATATAAAGTTGATATGCCCCTCGTTATAAAGTAAATCACATATATCCCTACCGTTATAAAAGGAGTTAATAACTCAAAAGGTCTCTCAACTTTAGGAATTTATCTAGTATACTCATTGAACTTTATTTCGTATCAAAAATATCAATTAACTTAGTTCTTTGTATCAATAAAATCACTCAATCATATTCATCATTAAAAAAAGTTACACCACAAATAGTTTTTTTTGAAATTACGTTCATGATTAAACTACTAAATAAATGACTCAAAATTACTATTTCATTATAAAATAATATAAAATTGAAAATAAAAGATAAATTTAACAAACTTGAACCTAAAATTCTCCAAGCTGGCGTCATTCACACAAACAAGAAATTGATTAAACCATCGCAGCAAAGTGTTGTTATACCGTCAAATGAAGCAGCTGTAATTTATCACATGAAATTGATATATAATTGAAATTGATTAAACTATCAGATCAAGTGGTAGGCATCATTGCTATGAAGCAGTATTAATTTATCAAATGAAACTGATGAAATTATCTATTAATATTTTATTTTGTAATAAAGTAGTAATTTAAGCTATTTATTTATTATTTTAATTGTGATCAGATATTAAAAAATATTTTATTTTATTTTTTAATGATAAATTTGGTTGAGTGATTTTATTGCAATACATGTTTAAGTTGAGTGATTTAATTGATATAAAGACCCAAGTTGAATGATTTTATTGATATAAAATAAAGTTCAATGACTTTACTAGATAAATTCCTAAAATTGGATGACTTTTTAAGATATTAACTCGTTATAAAAGTGACTCACACATACCTTTTTATCTAACATAAGTGAAAAAAATAATTTAAATTTATTTTTGTGATTTTTAATTTTAAGAAAATTCATGTAGGGTATATATGATCCTTTTCGCACAATTTTTTTTTGACTTCTTTGATTATCATTATTTTAGTTTCTTATTCTCTTTTTTTTTCTTTCATTCTTTAAGAAGTAAAAATATTAGAAATAAAAAAACGTGTGAATGGAAAATAAGAAAAAGAGCAAAATATTGTTAAAAAATTGGGGCATATACGATAAATTTTACAAAAAAAATTCTGAATTCAATTTCAAGTTGTATATCAGAATTCTCAAGAATTTGAAAAACAACAAGTTCAATTGTATTTATAGCCAAATACAATTCCTATTTTCAAGTATTATTCCACTTTGAAAACAAAAGTTTTTTTTTTTTTCAAATTTCACAATTAAACATGACCAACGCCTAATACAAAGTAGTTTTTATTGTGAAATTTGAAAAAGTTATTTCAGCCATATTTCATTGTGAAATTTGAAAAAAATAGTTTTTATTTTCAAAGTGCAAAATGATATTTGAAAATTAGAGTTATTTTTCTACCAAGAATACAAATAGGAGTTGTTTTGAGTTTTTGTGATTATTTGGAGTGAAAAGTGAAAACACATTTTGTTATTTTTCAAATTCTTGAAAATTATGCAACTCCAAAATTTTGTGACCAGACATATTTTTCAAAGTTCAACTCCCCCAAAAGTAAAGCTATTTCATGAACAAACTCTCCTTAATAACCTCAAGAGATGGGGAGGGTGGGGAAGTTAATCTCTATTGAATATATATTTAAGGGAAAAAACTTATCCAACTCTTGGCATATTTTCTGCATGTTCAATGTTGCAGGCATATATTCATTTTAAAAACTTAATTCTTTGTTCTGATAATCTCTATAGGTATCATAGGATGTGAATAGGTAAATATCACATCAAGTAACTAAATAACTTATCTTTTACATTTAATTGAATTATATATTAGGTGCTTTGATTTTTTCCAAAGCAATATATCACAACTTAATTTTCTCTTCTTTCAATGTCCTCTATAAAAATATGAGATTCCTAATATTAATGGATCTTACACGACACAAATATATATTAGGTGAGTGTCGGTACGGACACTAAATACCAAAAAAAAAACTCTAACATCTGTATTTTGTGCATGATTATGTTAGAACATAATTCAAGTATCTTTTTCATCCCGATTTACAACAAATATATCTTTATTTATCTATTTTTACTGCAACATCATTTATACATAAAGAAAGTCACATAGTTTATGATCAAGTAAACTTAATATTGTTGGTTGAACCAATAGTTATTGCTATAAAAATAACTGAATTTAGTATGAAGCTATGATGATTAGATTGTCAAATAATTGACAATAATCAACTTTTATGTTTTCCTCCCTTTTTATTAGTAGTTTAAATTTAAATTGTAGCTTGAGATTTACTCTTTAACAATTTTTCTAAATAGGCAATCTCAAGATCATAACTTAATTTGTGTTTCTCTCTTTTATTACATTATTTATTAGAATATTTATCAAATAATATATTAATTATTCAAAAATATATTTAATCTTCTCTCATAACCACGCAAACAAGTACACTAAGTAGGATTTCCTAAGCTTTTCTCATTTATGAAATTACTTAGTAATCATTGAGTAGCCCTGTATTGAATTCACAATTTTTGTTTGTCATTTTCAAATGACATACTCTCTTCATTTCAAATTAATTGAATTGTTGAGACATTTTTCATTTTTCAAATTAACTTAATTGTTCAGTTTTTCAAGACTACTTTTAGAGTGTTCTTCCAATTTTACCCTTCATTAGTTTGTATTGGAATTAGTGATTAATTAATATTTAGTTAATTTAATCATAAATTTAACAAAAATTAATAAGGGTAAAAATAGAAAGTTATGTCTAATTTATGTCTTAATCTTCTTTTCTTAAAGAGTGTGAAACACCTCAACAATTCAATTAATTTGAAATGCAGGGAGTAATACATAAATATGTCCTTTAACTTAGCTTCAATTTATATTTGCCCTCCAACTTTGAGTTTTGCACAAGTAGACACTTAATCTTTTATAAAGTTGAACAAATAGACACACGCGTTCTGCGTGACATCCTACATGGCAATTTGGATTCTATGTGGTGTCCTATGTGTATTATGTCATGTAAGACTCATGTATCTATTTATTCAATTCTATACAAGTTCAAGTATCATATCATATATTACTATAAGTGGGAACAAAAGAAAGTTAAAAGTTGAATTACGATTTTACCCCTATTATAAATTAAAATATTATAAAACATTTAATTATTTAATTTAAATATTAAATTGTATCATTTTAATTAATATGTTAATGACTTTTGCACTTCCTTAGATTAATTCCTAATTAAAATATCTAATTTAATACATATTTATCATCTATAATTTATATGTATATAATAATAAATTAATAATAATAATAATAATCCAAAAATCTCTTCATAAAATGTATAATTAATTAAATATTAAATTATTAAACAATAAACTGACCATGGTATACTAATTAATATTAATGATATTATCATCATATGAAAAGACAATGTTGTCATTGTAATTACTACCGGTTTAAAACTAAAAGAAGAGGAAGGATTGATATTAATTTATTCATTAATTCATTCATATGATAATATCATTCATTTTTGGTCTTTTCAAATTCCCTGGATTAATAATGGAAAAATATTATCTTTATAGAATTTATATAAAAAGGCCTAAGTTCTTGACATTATTATTAATGTTATATTCATAGATGATTATCACTTGACTTTAGCCTTTTTCATATTTTTTGTAAGTTGGGCACTATATTTTTTTTTCCATGAAGCAATCATTGCTCTTTTGATTTGGTTTACTTGGTCAGCCAGCAACATTTGAAGCATATAGGTAAGGATCATACTTCATTTATCTAGAGATCGTATGAAAAATATTTATGTCACTATTTTTATTTATTGATTTGGATGAACATATTTCAAAACTTTTTATTGCTGTTTTCTTTTCTTATTCGACGAAAATGTTAAAATTCAGTGGCTATGACCTTTTGAATTACTATAAGTTGCATCTACTAGCTTTAAGTTATAATTTATTATACAGTCTACCTACTAACTATATTTAGATGCTTAAATTTACAGGTTTGGACAATCATTTTCCATATATGCAATAATCAAGTCATTCAAATAGGTACATTGTCAATCAATTTCAACTTGCACTATAAATGGCTATACTAAGGGTGTGTTTGGTATGAAGGAAAATGTTTTCCTGGAAAACAAGTTGATTTTGACTTATTTTCTCATGTTTGGTTGGTGAGTAGAAAATATTTTCCTGAAAAGATTTTTAGTGTTTGATTTATGAATGAAAAATATTTTTGAGAAATATCTTTTATTTTAACTAGAGTAGAAAATAATTTTTGAAATTGAAAATATTTTTTAAAAACAAACTTAAAATTTTTTTTGGGGGTGGGGGCTGGTAGGGGGGTGGGTGGGGTGGGGCGATGGTAGGGGATGGGTGGGGGGGGGGGGGGGG
>JAJOOF010063875.1:0-16282 GCA_029582545.1 Solanum lignicaule | reverse complement strand
AATGATCTGAAGAAGTCTTCTTATAGCCTTGCTCCCCCATAACAGATTCAAATTTCTTGTACCACTGTCTAGGAGCTTGCTTTAGGCCATAAAGACTCCTTTTGAGTTTGCACACAAAATTTTCTTTATCTTCTACTTTGAAGCCCTCAGGTTGTTCCATATAAATCTCTTCTTCTAGGTCACCGTGAAGGAAAGCCGTCTTCACATCCATCTGCTCAATCTCTAAATTAAGACTAGCAGCCAAACCCAGAACTGTGCGAATCGAGGACATTTTGACAACAGGAGAAAATATTTCGTCAAAGTCAATACCCTTCCTTTGACCAAATCCCTTAACAACCAATCTAGCTTTGTACCTGGGCTTCAAGTTGTGTTCTTCAACTTTAACTTTGAACACCCACTTGTTCTTCAAAGCTCTCGTGCCTTTGGGCAATTTTACCAACTCATAAGTGTGGTTCTCATGCAGAGATTTCATCTCATCTTGCATGGCTTCAATCCATTGATCCTTGTGCTCATCTTCCATGGCCTCCTCGTAACATTCAGGTTCTCCCCCGTCAGTGAGTAACACATACTCATTGGGTGAATAACGAGAGGAAGGAACCCGTTGTCTTGTGGACCTCTTAAATGGAATATTTGATCATCCATAACTTCATGAGCAGGAGGATCATCAATAACAATATCATTGTTATTATCAACATCAACATGTTGATTCAATACATGATTATGGGCGTCACCATGATCATCAAGCCCAATAACATCATGCATACTTGTGTGAGGAACCTCATCTAGATGAACTATGCCATCAAAACTTGCAGATTCTAGCTTCTCCGCTTTGTCAATATCTTCAATTGTTTGATTCTCCATGAAAATAATATCACGGCTTCTCAAAAGTTTCTTCTCAATTGGATCATATAGCCTGTAACCAAATTCATCAAGGCCATATCCAACAAAGATGCACTGCCTTGTCTTGGCATCTAACTTTGACCTCTCATCTTTCGGCACATGTACAAAAGCTTTGCAACCAAACACTCTCAAATGGTCATAGGAAACATTCTTTACATACCAAACACTATTTGGTACATCACTTTGCAAAGCAACAGCAGGAGATAGATTAATAACATGTGCAGCGGTCAATAAAGCCTCACCCCAAAATGAGTTCGGCAATTTTGCTTCAGAAAGCAAACATCTAACCCTTTCCATCAAGGTCCTGTTCATCCTCTCAGCCAAACCATTAAGCTGAAGAGTCTTCTGGTGTCTAATACCTTGATGCTTACAGTATTCGTCAAATGGTCCACAATATTCACCACCATTATCAGTACGAATACATTTCAATTTCTTTCCAGTTTCTCTTTCAACTGAAGCCTGAAACTGCTTAAAGACACCTAAAACTTGGTCTTTAGTCTTCAAGACATAGACCCAAAGTTTTCTCGAGCAGTCGTCAATAAAAGTGACAAAGTAGAGTGCACCACCCAATGTCCTTGTCTTCATTGGACCACATAAATCAGAGTGCACCAATTCAAGCAACTCTGTCTTTCTTGAAGGAGGGTAAGACTTAAAGGAAACTCTATTTTGTTTACCAGCCAAGCAGTGCTCACACTTTTCTAATTTAGTACTTTTGAAATTTAACAATAATTTCTTCTTACCTAGAACATTAAGCCCTTTTTCGCTGATGTGGCTAAGCCTCTTGTGCCATAATGTTGAAGAGTTATCGCTTTCAACCACATTCACCATATCAACACAAGCAGAGGCCGTAGTCCAGTATAGACCACGATGTTTGTTACCACGAGCCACAACCAAGGAACCCTTAATGAGTTTCCATTTTCCATCACCGTTGATACTAACATATCCTTCATCATCCAAAACACCAACAGAAATAAGGTGTAGACAAACATCAGGAGCATGTTTCACATTGTTCAAAACTAGTTTAGTTCCAACACTAGTTTTCAAACAAATTGTACCAATACCAACCACCCTAGAAACAGTCTCATTACCCATACTCAAGGTTCTAAAATCACCAGGAGTATAGGAAGAGAAAAAATCCTTCCTTGATGTCACGTGAGAAGCGGCACCAGTGTCCACAACCCAACTTAACTCATCACAAGAAATATTTATCATATCCGCATGAAGGACGGTAACAAGATCTTCAGTGGTGACGGTGGCTAGGCAATTTTCATTGCCATCTTCTTTAGTTTCCTCTTTGTTTTTGTTTTCCCTCTTCAACTTTCTGCAGAACTTCTTTGTGTGCCCTTTCATGCCACAATGATAGCACTCAATATCTTTAAATCTGCCTTTAGTTTTGCCCCTATTTTGTTCTCTATTTTGAGAACCACGAGTTTTGTTTCTCCCCCTGGAGCCAGTTATCAGGACATCCGATGAAGAGGAACCTTGAGATTTTCTTCTCATCTCTTCGTTCAAGACACTACTCTTGGCGGAATCCATTGAGATCACACCATCCGGAGCAGAATTTGACAATGAGGTTCTAAATGTTTCCCAAGAGTCTGGTAGGGAACCAAGTAGAAGCAAGCCTTGAATTTCTTCATCAAATTTGATGCCCATAGCAGATAATTGGTTCATGATCCCCTGAAAATTATTCAGATGGTCTGTCATCGGAGAACCATCATGATACTTTAAACTCAACATCTGTTTTATCAAGAACATTTTATTGTTGCCAGTCTTCCGAGCATACAAACTTTCAAGATGCTCCCATAGGGTTCGAGCATGTGTCTCCCCAGAAATATGGTTCAACACATTATCGTCAACCCGTTGCCTAATGAATCCACAAACCTGTCTGTGCAACAGATTCCACTCTTCATCTGTTTTATTATCAGGCTTTACAGTGCTAAAGACTGGTTGATAAAAATTCTTGACATAAAGTAGATCTTCCATTTTCCCCTTCCAAATGGCATAATTAACACCATTCAAAGTAACCATTCTACTTGTATTGGCTTCCATCGTTTTCTCCAAAAAAAAATAGTTATTGCAAACCAAAGTAAATCTTTTCTGATGTGGAAGTTCAGACTGTGCTGCAACCACAGAGCATACTCAGATAAAACCTTGGCTCTGATACCAGTTTGTTGGGAAAAACGCGGACAAGCACAAAATATATATGGTAAAAGTAATGGAAATAAAATGGGAAAATAATGACACCAAGAATTTTACGTGGAAACCCTTCTAAATAAGGGAAAAACCACGGGCCAAGAGGAGCAACTGATATCACTATAGTAAGGAATTTTACACTGTGTAGTCACGAATACAATACTCAAAGTGACTACTACACACTCAAAAGGAATAACACTCTTTTGATTTTCACCTTACTAAAATATCGCTCACACTCTATTTTCTTATATAGTCTATGGAAACCTCACAGCTCTCTAAATATTTTACTCTCTCTGTGAATTGGTGTATTACAAATGAGCTCATAAGCTCCTTTTATAGAAGAAATTTGTAACAAATTTCAACACCCACCGAAATGTTTCTCAACATTTGCTGCCAACCATTGACAATTGCATGCAGCAATTGTTGAAAAGCAATATTTGTCAATGGTGCAGTAAATGTTGAAAAACACAATAATTGAATAATGGGGCTGGACCCCACAAATAAGAAGGTATCGTCAAAACTTAAAGTACGTTTCATAGAGCGATGGATAAATCGATTATGTTGCATGAGATGGAATGTTAACCAATTAAAAACTCTTATGTTTTCAGAAGATGAAAGCTGCATAAATGAAGATGCTAAAGTGGACGTGTGACATATTAGGAGAGATAAGATTAGAAATAAATATGCCTAGGGCAAAGGCCAAGGTGGGAGTGAAACTGATAAGGGAAGCGAACTTAACATGGTTTGGACATGTGAAAAGGAAAAGTGTATATGTCACAATGAACACGTGTGAGAGGTTGATAATTTGGGCTTCAGGAAATTAAGCAATGCACATTGAGTAAGTATCGAGGAAAAGTAATTAAACAAAATATGACGCATCTTGAACTTATTGAGGAAAGTGAATAAGTATTATTTGTGTTTTTTATTAAAAATATTAAAACATTATTTATCTACACAAAATTATCTCATATTTGTCAAATGTCTCTTTAGTAGTAACTCTTCATAAAAAATGTTATTTTCTGTGGTAGATAAGTATTACTCATGTTCAAATTTACTTATTTTCTTGAACTAAAGTCCGATCAATAAATGTTGTACTTTTTAACTATAACTTTGTGATAATGCATGTAATATACTTTTGTTATAAACTTTTACTTATTTTGATAAGATTATATAAAGAATTAAAACAATTTTAATAGTTTCCACGACTTATGAGATCCTTTTATGCTTATAAATAAAAAAATACAAATTAAAAATCAAAATTACATGTATAATTTCTATTTAAGATTACATTTCTCTATATTTTCACTCAATTTCTTGCCCCTCCCAATATTCAACAATTGAAAGACTATAAAGCCCCTGATAATTAACAGTAAACACCAGAAACTGAACTTCAGAAAAAGGCATAAAGCTATATTTATTTATTAGTATATATAGAGTTTTGAGTTCTCCTTCTAATTCTCTTCAAGTTTATGTTGTTTTGTTCAATTTGCAATTGTTCTTTCATATTTTTCACTAACAGAAATTGGGATTGCTTGTTGCTTTATCACTTCTTTTTATTTGTATTATATTGGATTTCTTCTACTGGTTTTCTGTCTTATTTGACATAAAACAATTGCTCTATATAGTATTTGATGAATTGTAATTTTTAGTATTGTGACAAAATGATGTTCACATCGTTATGGATCGTGGTGGTATGATTGAGATTCTTCTATTCTTAATTAGAGATATTAATTCGAATTAATATTGTGTATGGAAAAAATACCTATGGGAGTGTCGCCTCCAGAAATAGACCATGCAATGCACGAGTAAGGATTTGACATCTGGTGGAAAACAAAAATAAAAAGATAGATGTTCAATATTTTGTAGTTATTCTTGACCTTCAAAATTTTCTAAAAATATTTGGGGCTTTTGCATATTTGAAATGCTAATTTCATTTTTTAAGTTTTATTTAGTATAGAATAATGGTGAATTTGCTTTGCTGAAGGTTAACTTGGACTAGTAAGACCAACTGATTGGATGGAGGTTTTCGAGTTTGTATCTCGGGTTAGAAGCAGATCCAGGATTTAAACTTGATGCTTCTAACTTTTGAGGTCCTTACCTGAACACATTGTATTTGTAATTGTTAGTATTGTGTCGAAAATACTGAGTTCAGTTGAACCCATAAAAAAAGAAAAAGAAAAAGGATACACTCATACACTAAGTTTAGTGATTCTTTTCATCTGTCCTAGTTTTGGTGGATAGAGTTTCCTGCTACCTAGTTGCTGGTAGGTGACAGGTATCTCGTGGAATTAATTGAGGTATGTGCAGGCTACACGGACACCACGGTTATCACAAAGAAGGGGGGGGGGGGGGTAGAAGATTAATTTGGTTTACTAAGCTCTAGTTTCTGTCAATGCTTCATGGTTGAGGTTTTTTTTTCTTTCTTGACATATCTGTAATAGATTTTCAATGTTCCATACAATTGTGTTTGGTATCTAGCATTATGCAATGCACTAGTGCAGCACCAGCTATGAGCTACTCAACGACAGTACAACACGAGAAAGGTAAACGTCTATTGATTAACATTGAGCTATTACGCAGCTTTTAGGGAGTGTAAATAGCAGAAAGCAATAGAGTTACTGAGGGACGAAGGAAAGAAAAATGTGTTTTTGAGCTTATAGGGATGCAGAACAATTGAGATATGTTTAACTTAAGGTGTCTGAAATAGGAAAATGAAGAACAACATTCAATTTCTATGGATCTTAGGTGCTTGAATTGAACATTGTATATCGTTCTAAATGACCTTATCCGCTTTTGTGTTGTTCAAAATAGAAATAGAAACCTCAATAAGTTCTGTATTATCATGTAGTATTGAATGATGCACCGAGTATTTATACAGGTCGTAGGCTAGAGCTGAACCTGTTGTTCCTCGTTATCCTGCTAAACTGTCAATAGAGGACTTGAGTCGATACTTTCACTAGACCAGCAGACATTGCAAATGTAAATTATGCCCCGTGGATGGTTTACTTGCCAATTGGTGGATGAATCAGGAAGTGATTCCCTTCTATATTACTGAAGACACTATGTCCATTTCACGTTACCAAACCATTATCGGAGCCTTGGGTAGGTTCTGGTAAATGATTCTCATTTTCTTGATTAAATTCATCTAATGAAGTAGTAGTTATTTACATCTTTGGTGTGGTCTCGTTTCAAAATGGATCTTTGGTTGCCTTCTCTACATAAACTTTAAACGTAAGGTACATTGTTTTCGTAGAAAGGAGTGATGGTTGGCATCTCCTCAGACAGGGACGGGAACAGCCTTTAGGCTTAACCTGTTACCAGACACATCTGGTTAAGGCTACTCACTTCAGTGGATCTTACCTAATTCTTTTGGTTATCAAAAATGTAAAGTGGTCTCTCTCATTGACATAAGTAATCCTGCCAAAACCTCGCAATTTGGTTAGTTTCTAGTTGATAGTAAATTTTGGTTCCTTGGTCCATTGAGTTACCCAAAACTGTATTGGTGGGAGATAGCAGGTACCAGATGTAACAGTCTAGTTGCACACACCACCATTATTCGAGAAAATTGGGAGTCTGATTCTATCATCTAGAAGCTGATTCGGAACTTGTGCTTATATGAATGTGATATTTTCTGACCCCTTTCGTCCTCCATATGTTGGCAAGATAATCTACGATAGGTGGTCATCGTTTACCAACCGTTGTAGACTAACAATTAAGTGCTTAATTCTTGACTTCTGATGAAATTTGGCCTCACAAGAAATGTGGAATGTTCAAAATTTAGAACATGGTTAGTTTTTACAACTTATAGTTATAGATCAAGATTATAATAAGAGATTTATAAGTATGCAATATAATCAATAAACATTTGGTTGGCTTTATATACTTATTCCTCCTTCACTACATCAAAAAAATATGCTCAGAAAGCACTATATATAAATCTCTCAATTCATACTTCTCTTTCACCATATCTTGTAAACCTTTGTTTTCTTTTTTTAGTTGTCCCGATACTTTGACATTGATCGCGTCTGCATCTTCAACAGAACACACAACAAATTGGTTGAGTCCTAATGCTGGTGATGTAAAAGATGTTTTCAGTTGAGAACTTATAACAGAAATGGTTATGAAGTATACGAACAAGGGGTGTGACAGTCAGGAGGTAAATTTAGGTGTATAGAGTGGTGTGTCCTCTCCAAGCAAAAGAGACTTTAAGATGGCTTCACAGACCGCGGTATCATAGATCAACAAATGTCCACCATCGTGAACTTCGTGATATTGAATCCAAGGTAACCTTTCTGAGACATGTCTTTGTAGTTTCAGATTGATAAATCTGTCTTCACACCCGTGCCAGATGTGAACAGGACGTTTATCCTTTTCAGGAAAAGGATTGCTAAGCTCCAAAGGATCAAAATCCCATTTACTAAACGCCACAAGGAAGTCACTGCGGAGGTTGTTGAAAACACTTCTGCTCTTTAGCTTGTCCTGAAGATGGAAAACATAGAAGTTAAAATAACACTTTCAATTTTTTTTTGCAGGAAATGGTGAGCCGGCCTCTACTTGCTTGGGATTAAGACGTAGTTACTGTTATTGACCTTACCGCGGTTAGGAATTGAAATCCAGGTGCGTTCTTCAAAAGCTCCAAGTCCTTGTCTGTAAAGTATGTAGGTTTTGTACTATCGGTAGAAGAGGACTGAGACGTTTTTCGGATCATCCACCAATGCAATAACTTAGGTGCATATCTTGCAACCAAAGTCATCCTTTTGTACCACTTCTTCCGTTCATCGTCCTTTAATACAGATTCCGGTAGAGAAGGCCATTGGTAATTGACAATGGGAACCACAAATGCCACCCCTGCTAACCTACCAAGTTCGGAAAAAAAGAAGACATGAATTTACAACAACAAACAAACCCGGAGGGTGGTGCATACGTAGCCTTACACTTACCTTGTGAAGATAGAGAGATTGTTTCTCATAGACCCTAGACTCAAGCAAAGACATGAATTTACAACAACCCCAGTGTAATTTCACAAGTGGGGTCTGGGGAAGGTGGTGTGTACGTAGCCTTACTCATACACCTTGTGAAGGTAGAGAGACTGTTTCTGATAGACTCTCAGCTTAAGCTTTTGACATTTTGTTCATTCAAGTTTCATGTTATCTCTTTATCTATACAATTTAGACTATAAGTTTATCGTTGAATGAACTGCATTACTGATATCGATCACAATAAAAGCACGATACGATGATTTAATGAATGTTACCTATGTGATAGGTGTTTGATGCAACTCCAGGTTGGGTAAGATCCCATGGAGAAACCAATTATGTGAAATTTAGATCCCAATTCCAAGTGATTTGCTAGTTCTTCAATATCTGATGCTTCACTCCTTAACGATCGTTTCAGATTAGGATCACTTCCTCCATATCCAGCTCGATCGAATTGAACGATATACACTCCCATCGTGTTCATAAGTTCCTGTCGAAAATTCTCAAAAAATTAACTAGATATATCGAACACGTTGGATTATGACTCGTTTGTTGACTTGACCAAATAAGTTGAACAAGAAATGATCCATCAAACTATTGGATCAAAATAGTTTCAACTCAAACTCAAATATACTAAAATCGAAAATTTAAGAGAAAAAAAACATATACTATACACTTTCCTTTAAGAAAAATCAAAAAGAAGGAAAAATTGGATTATATTGGGCTGGTTGAACTATAACTCATTCATTCAGGCAAATTTTGAGTGAGTTGAGTCATGAATCCATTGTTGATTTGACTTGTTTTTCGTTCAAATTTAATTGAACCCACACATGGAAAACACAATTGCATAAATTTGGAATAATTTAAGAGAAAAAAACATACACTTTTCACTTCTTTTTTCTTTTAAAAAAGAAAATTTGGGTTATAGTGGTCCTATTGAATTATAATTCATTTATTCAATACACATGATCTTCACCCAAATAATAAATTTCTAACGAATTGATTCATGACCCATTGTTTAATTTCACCTGTTTTCTATTCAAATTCAATTCAATCCGTCCATTTGACAATTCTGTTTCACAACATATCAAGAAGTTATGTTGAATTATGACTTGTTTATGATCTTTCACCCAAATAATAAATTTCGAGCAAATTGAGTTATGACCCACTCAAATTTAATTCAACATGCCATCTAACAATTATGCTCCACAACATATCAAGAAGTTATGTTGAATTATGACTTTATGATCATTCACCCAAATAACAAATTTCGAGCTAATTGAGTCATGACCCACACAAATTTAATTCAACCCGTCTATTTAACAATTCTGTTCAACAACATATGAAGAATATATGTTAGATAATAATTTACCTGGGGTGCAAGAAAATCCCTTTCTTTGGAGCTGTCAAATCCATGAATAAATATAATTCTGTAATTTGATTTTTCCTTTGGAACACCTCTTTCTTTGTAAGACAATTTTCTTCCATCAATTAATTTGAAATTTGATGAACTATTAGGTTTAGTTTCTGCAGAAACCATTATGGAAAAAAAATGAAAGAAAAATATATATAAATGAGAGTTGTTTTTTTTTTCCTTAGAGATCTGTTCATAATTTTATACGAGAAAAAACAACTCTTTTTTGGTCAACCATTTGGCCCTTTTTTAACAAAGAAAATTCCTTTTGTAAAACTCTCAAATACTCCTCCTTTTTTGTCCCTATATATGTGGTATCAGGTATGTGGTACTGCTCGAATTTCGAAATTTAATTTATTTTTAAATTTATATCTCATTTTTTTAATAACTGTGGTGTTCAAATCAGCTTTTTCGTACCTTAATTAATTTGTCCATCAAAATTAAAAAAATATGACAAATAATAAGAATCACCTAGTGTAATTTGTATGCTGAGAAAGAGAGAATATTATTGTTGTTTTTGAATTTCAAAGGTTAAAACTTTTTAATTTTGATCTTGAATTTGTATATAATTTTTTAATCTTTTTAAAAATGAAAATCTATGATAAGTTTTTTTTAGTCTGTCCTGAAAAAAATTGTGAAAATAATTTAATTTAAAATATATATTTCAAAAGTCTTCCTTTTTTCTAAAATTTTGTGCTTGATAAAATTGTGCTATATTAAAATGAAAATATAATACTATAAATTATAATAATTATTTTTTATTTTTTTATGGTTGAGGGGGTTGGGTATGGATTCCTTGAAAAGGAAACTTCATATTGTTTTTCCTTTTTATTTTTTTAAGGTAGGGTTGGTAAGGAGATTTTTTGGGCCACCAACTAATTCAATAAATTTTGCTTTAAAATGTTTGGAGAAAATTACGGCGCAGAATATTGCTATTTACTACGTGAGGAAAATATGTGCATAATCTTGAAATATACAAAATTAAAATTGAAATTAAGTTAAAAAAAAATAAATGAAAAGAGACCATTTCGTTTTTCCCAATAATTTAGCTATTCTAGTTGTGGAAATTTTATTGTGCTATATTTACGGTTGTTTGACCTGTATATTTACGTAAGAATCTTTTTTTAAAAAAATATTTTTTTTTTACTTTTTTTAATAGATTAGTGTTGACTTGGCAGTTCGTTTAAGGGAGAATTTGTTGTATTAAATTAAATTTATTAATTGTACTCTGGAAATCTAAATTTGATCACTAGTAATTTATAGAGCAACTTTCACATATAGCAAAGACAAAATTCATATTTATATTCTATAGCAAAGTTTGCATAATTGCGCTCCATAGCAAACATATATATGTATAATTCGCTATACATATACAAAAAAATAGTTGTATAATTCGATATACATATACAAAGAAGGCAGTTGTATAATTCGCTATACATAAACAAAAGAAAGCGGGTTGTATACAAAAGATCAATTGTATAATCTGTGTATGTATAAAACGAGAAAGAGAGAAAGGCAAAAGAAAACTGGGCAGAGAAATATTTGTATTGTATAATTATAAGTGTATAGGACGAATAGATATGTATTTGCATGTGTATATACAATTTTCTCTCGCTTTATACAAACAGAAGCAGTTGTATACAAAAGATCAATTGTATAATCTGTGTATGTATAAAATGAGAAAGAGAGAAAGGCAAAAGAAAACTGGGCAGGAAAATATTTGTATTGTATAATTATAAATGTATAGGACGAATATATATGTATTTGCATCTGTATATACAATTTTCTCTCGCTTTATACAAACAGAAGTGCAATTTATACATTTCGTTTCTGTTTGTATAAGCGAGAGAGGCGAGGGTGGCAGCGAGATTTGGGAGAGTGGCGAGCGAGATCTGGGAGAGGGGAACAAAAATATATGTATATATACAATTTCCTCTCGCTTTATACAAACACAAACACATTTTATACATTTGTGTTTGTATAGAAGCGAGAGAGGCGAACGATACTGCAACCAAACGAGAGTGGCGAGCGAAATTCCACCAAGGAGAGTGGCGAAAATAGCAATAGTTTGTTATATGGTACAATTAAATCAAAGTATATTTATAGCATTTAATTTGAATTAATAGTTTGCTATTATGTACAATTTTTCCCTAATTTATATAGGTTTTTTTTCCATTCAATATTGATATTAGAGCCTTGATTAACTTAAACTTGTGTATTGTAAGACTTATTTTTTGAGACGACACTTTAAAGATAATTTTATTTTCTTATTCAAAGCTCAAATTTAAGATCTTTTAAATAAGAATAGAGGAATCTCATTCATATATCCTACTACGATCTATGTTGATTACTTTGTTCTTTTCTAAGACAATGAAGCAATTATTTATTTAAAGAAAACATAAACATCATTTCTTCTGTATACCCTAACTTATTTTTTTAATGTTTCCAATATTTTATGAAAGTACATGAAAAACTTGAAGACTTGAGTCAATCCCCTTTGGTTATAATATGATAGTAAAAGAATTTTAAAATTCTAGGGAACTAAACAGGATAATAACCAGTACTATAAAATAATATTTTTTTTTCATTGATATTTCATTTTTAAAAAGAAAAACGTTATTATTTTCGGAGATTTAATTTAAATTGTATTGGTGAGAAAAGAAAATTGTTCAATGATTATTTTCTGAATTTAATTGGGAATTTATCTTTCACTGTGTATTTTTCCAATGAACTGATTCGATATAGAAATAAGGTGGAAAAATCATATTTCAAATACGAATTTCTCATTGCTTCATGACCGAAAAAACCTCTGTATCTAGTAGTGAACCAAATGTAGAAAGAAAACTGTTATATGCTTTAATATGCATTTATTAATAATTCATTATATAAAATATAATGATAAATTATACTAAATATCCTTGTAATATGACTCAACTTCAAATATAGTAATATACCCTATATTTTAAAATAAAATAATTACATGTCATTTATAAAAAATCTACAAAAGATTAGGTTTAATAATATTATTATTTTACAAGGTTATTAAAGTGGTTAGATTTGAAAAGTACGGGGCATATATATAGCTATAATTAATACATTAAAATAGAATAACTAAAAGACAAATTAAAACTAATAATAGAAATTCGTAAAATTTAATTTTATGAAAATTAAAGAAAGAGCATAATCATTTCTATTGAAAATTTTAATTCATGCCTTTGATTTTAATTTTCTGTTGAAACATGTATATTTCAAACAAATCAAATAGAAAATAATCACAAATTATTTCATAATATATACTATTAATTACTAGTAATAACTTTTATACATTTTGAACATTCTATATGTATTTTTCTAAAAAAGAGTTATACAGGAAATTCTCAAATTTTAATTTTTTTTTAATTTTTTTTTACTTCCCCCCTTCAAATATTTAAATTTACTTAATTGGATGAATATTCCTTTGCGTAAAATTTACATTATATAAGGGGTTTAGTTATTAATTTCAAAAAGTAAGGAATAACATCGTTATACATGTTATTAAAATTAGAATGTATAAATATTAAAATTAGAAATACAAAGAGTATATTTACTATTATATCTAAAAAAAATTAAAAAATCAATCTCAAGTAAAGCACGAAAATATGGAAATTATGTTCTTTTTTGTCATTTTTGGTTTCCAACTTTCACTATAAATACAAATTTTGGAATAAAAGTTACTGAATTTCAGAAAATCCTCTTAATAGAGGTGTTTACTAGTAATTTATTAAAAATAAAATGTGGTTAGAATACTCCATTATTTAGCCACGTTCCAGTGCAATATGCTTTCAGTATTCTTGAGTGTTTTTGTTTATTTGTTTTGGTTGAATTATTATTCTTGAGCTTTGTGCACATGAAATGTGGTGGACAATATTACAATATATTATATTACATGTTGATTGTGCATAATAATTTACTTTTAGGCCAATGAAAACATGTGATTTGATTCTTTTTATTATTATTTTTCTGTTTTTTCTCCTAACATCACTATTTTCATAAAGTTAATAAGTCGATTAATAAGACATTAACTCAACCTTAAAGGATCGCCAAAAGCTACTATTAATAAGATAAACATTACTTCATTTTTAATCAGAAATTTCGAAATTGAATTTTAAAAATAAAATTATCTTTTTAGTTAAAAAAAACATTTCATTCTTAATTTTTTTCTTTTATACCAATCTAATTAATTTTTTTCCTAAAACATTTAAATTAGGTCTTTCGTCTGAATTCTTCACCTTATCATTCATTACACTAGATTAGGAGATCTAACTAAACATGCAAAATGTGTTATTAACTCAAGAAAGTCAATAAATTAATCGTGTTAAAAAAGAGATATCGAATAATATATATAAAAAATAAATTCTAAAAAGATATTAAGTTTAATTTCAAAGCTTATTTTTAACCCTTCAACCAACGAAAAAAGAAAAACGAGAAAAGCAAAACAAGGCAAATAATAGCAAATTAGCAATCTTAACTTTCAAGGAAGTTTAGACTTTTCAGACCTTCTAACCAACCCACTCCACAAATAGAAAAAAGGAAAAAAAATAATAAATAATGAGCACATATATATAGTTTATATATATATAATTTGAAAAGCATGTTAACAATAATAATATATCTAGCATAGTAACTTCGGAAGAAAATAATATTTTCTTTGTGCCTTTTCAAAATTAGGAATTGTTAATATATTACTCTACTTTTTTCTATCTATCGTATAACTCTTTAGTTCTTTTTTCTCGGTCTTTAATTAAAAAATAAAATTTTCCTATTTGCTCGTTTATTTTAGTAAATTAAGAAATATTTATTATGTTCTTTCTATATTATTTTTGTTGATTTCTCTGTTGATTTAATTCGCCATTAGGTGGAATCAGACTGTCGATTCTCGATTGTTGCTTGATTACCTATGTCGATTGCGTTAAGCTTTTCAGTCTGCACAAAGCACAAATGGACACCGCCCTTTTGAAAATTTAGTAGCTGCGAGACCTGCTATATAAAATTTTATTTGTTAAATTTAAATTTACAAAATATAATTAGTTAGGATAATTTATAAAAAAAATATTCATTGTACACGCTTTGTAAATAATTATACACCTCATCAATTGGACTTTTTGAGTAAGAAAGATAACAACACGTCATTGTATTCTTGGTTGTAAAAATGGGGCGGGACCATTTTTTTTCTCAATTCGATGTGCGGTATTCATATTTAAGGTCGATTAATACTTTTTTTTCTCTAATTACTTGTCCACTTTTGAATTGAAACACCTATTAAGAAAATAATAATTGACCTAGTGAGTTTACCATTTTACCCCTATTAATTATGAAGTGGATGAATTAAAAACTTAATATTTTCAAAAAAGTCTACCTTTTTCAATGTAATTAGTTGAGGGTATAATAGGTACAAAAAAATTGTCCTTTCTTAATTTGTCAAAATGGACAAGTAATTAGGAACAACTAAAAAGAAAAAGTGGACAAGTAATTAGGAACAAAGGGAGTATAAAATTTGTGCCGAGCAGGGTCCTATTTGGGAGGTAGCATTTTCTATCAAAGACTTTTACATACCAAGACTCAATTCAGAGACCTCTAATTAAGAAAAATAGCCATATACACTGCACCATATTCTTTGGTAATGTACCATTTCTTTTCTGTGTTTAATCAAAATTTGAAATATATATGGGGAATCATCACTTTTTGATACAAAATTCAAATAAATATAGCCCTCTTTAATATGTGGAAAAATTTCAACACGATTCACTTTTTGTTCCACTTCTAAATTTAAACTACATGGAATTAGCCCGTGCGAGCGCAGTCGCGAAAATTGATCATTATAAACTATTTCGATAAAACTATATAAAAGAAACTTACAATTTTTAATTAATTTTTTAAAAAATATTAATTATTTTTTAAATCTCATATTTACTTAAACATATCTAAATAAAATGAAATGCATGAAATCATATTTATATCTAAGCCTAAAAGTTTATATTTGCAAGTTAAGAATTTATAGTTTAAGATTAAAATTTACAATATAAATCATTATATTAGAGCTTAGTATTACGAATTTAATAATTAATATTTAGGCTAGCGATATTATATTTTAGATCTTTAACTCTACATTTAGAATTTAAATTATGTGTTGTTTAACATTTTCTTAAACTTTTAATATTACTTTCTTTTGCTAAATCTTATTACTTTGTTTAATTCAATTATTGAAAGATATGTAGAATCATAAATATTAAAAAGCAAAGTCAATTATTAAAATTGTCATTATTTTTTTTCCACATAAATTACAATTAAGCACATATGTAAATACTCCTAACTCTTCTAATTTAGTATAATAATAGACATCAATTTCAATTTTGATTAATCAACGATAGGATGAATGATTAAACACGTTAGTGAACTCATTACTTTCTTTGGTACATTTTAATTATCTTGTTTTTGTTGTATACGTTTTAAAAAAAATATCAATAAGGACTTTTTTTATTCTTAAATTTTTATTTATACTCACTCGTTATTTGTCATTTCGAAAGTTCAAGGCATTTCTTTTTCTATTTAGTAGTAATTGTTCTTAAAGACTATAAACATTTCAATTATGAGAGATGAAATCTGATTTTTTAATCATTCACAAACTTATTTTTAATTTTATGTCTTTTTTATAAGAGAACTTTATTTTTATACATATAATATTATTAAGAATTTCCCTATATCCAGTGTTATATATATTCACGTGACTTATATATTTTAATTCTCTTGTTTCTTTTGTACA
>JAJOOF010063873.1:0-15307 GCA_029582545.1 Solanum lignicaule | reverse complement strand
GAATTTGCCAAAATATGAATTTTCATTTATCCCAAGCTATTTTCATGAGGTATAGAATTATACTTCTCCAATCTGGATATATGAGATGAGTTTAAGTAATTATATATATGTCGTAACTAATAATTTTATGTGTTTTATAGCAAGAAATATGTCTTATGTTTTAAAATTACAAAATTCTATATTTGGATAGTGTAAAAAATGTGTAACACTGTATATAGTTGCATAACGAACAGTGTAATATGTGATGTGGTGCTAACTTAATGCTCATGAAATGTTAGGTAGAAAAGGACATAAATGATATATATTTGTATGAGGAAATGTGAGTGATTAATTACCAAATCTATGGTGAATTAATTAATATATAGTTATATACCCTCTTTTTGACTTTGAGTGAGGAGGAAGTCAAATGAACCAAAAGGCCTACACAAAATCAAAATATATATACCTTTGCTTTGAAGAGAAAAGCCACATACACACACCAATATGAAGTGCATATCCACTTCAATGAACCATAATCCCTCTAGTACAATAATAATGCTTAGCATAATAAAATTACACTTTGGAAAAAGTAAATTGGAGTTGCATTATGATTGTCTAATTGATTGGTTATAAGTTATATACACAGTGTAAAAAAATTTCAGTATTAATATAAATAATTTGTTAGTTACTATATTTACTAGGATATCAGTTAATGCTTATATCATAAAAATTAATGTACATATTATCATATTACAAATGATCAATGTAAATATTTTATATATAGATCTTAATTAACTAATATATTGAGTAATATATATTGTTTTAACCTTTTTTTTTAAGGGAAAAATAGGATTGAGGAGGATATGGGTAAGTGAACAGAGATTCAGTTTAGTGAAGACAAAAGTCATAGATATATCATATATCAATGAAAATAGAAAGGCCAACAAATTACAAGATTTATATGCAACTTGTAGTTGAGGATTAGTTGGTTCATATCCCTTGATATGGACTGCTCTATATAAATTAAAATTTTATTTCATCACATCAATGCATCCTCAATGAAAAATATTTATCTAGAAAATAAATATTTTTTAAAAAAAATTATTTTTTAGTGTTCGATAAACAAGATAAACAAACATTTTATATTTATGTATAATCTAAATACGAGGATTGGCCGGTTGAGCGTGAGGTGCAACGATTGGGGTACTATTGGGAGATGGAGTGGAAAAAATGAACGTGGAATATCATTCATTAAACTTATTTTCCGTAGTATTCTTATGGAAGTCATTTTTATAACTTTTAAGACAATTGATTTTCTTGAAGAAAGATATTTTTTAAATTAATTACACACTACACTAAAAATGATTTTTAGAAAGGTTTTAACACTATTTGTTAATGTGCATATTTATTCTGCTAAAAACTATTTTTGTTGTACTGACACCATACCAAATACTCCCAATTGGTACATTTTACTTGGATCCTTTTTTTGTTTTTCACTCGGTCTTCGGAGTCCATATTGGAGACCTGATTAAATTCGGATCGCACACTACAAGACCCAATTGGAGTGACGCTCCCAACATGATTTTCTCTATATTCAGGGCTTGAACGTGAGACCTCTGATTAAGGGTAAAACAGTCTCACCACTGCACCACAACCCAAGTTACTTGTACCCTTTACTCAAGGCTAATGCTAGTCCACTGACTCTATTATAGTTGACAAACTTTTCCTAAAATAACCTAATTATAATATGCTACCCAATTAATTAATTGTCTCAGTTATTATAATCCACGTGTGCGTTTCCATATGAACTAAAATGGATTATGGGGTAGGCTAAAGTTTCATCTACTTAAATAATTATTGTTACAATAATTCATCGTATTTGATTTAAGCATTGATTATAATAAGTAATTATGCCATAACTTTTCTTCAATTTTGAAATTCAAATAATTACGTAAGAATTTAGTTTTACATTATCTGTATGATTTGATTATAGCATGCAGGGTAATAGGAGTATATTTTTCAGGATCAAGGTTGATATACTAACAGTTATTTATCTTTAATTTATACGTCAAGTTAGCTTGATTTAGTGTAAAAAATATATACATTGTCTATATAAAGAGAGCTAAACAAACTCATATATAATTTCCAAGTACTAATACAAATATGCTTTACTAGTCGGGGTCTATTAAAAATAATATCTCTATTTTTTCAAGGTAGGAGTAAAGCTACGTATATACCATCCTCTTCATACACCACTTGTAGAATTATATTGCGTATGTTGTTGCAGTACAAATATGCTTAGACAGGGGCGGAACCAGCTTGGGACTAGATTTTAGACAGGGACAAATATTTACTTTTTCATATTTTAAATTCTCTTAGTGGAAATCTTGACTCCTCTACTCACTCAAATGATAGTAGTAATTATTTGGTTTTGAGTAAAATTTCCACCAACTGAATTTTGTTGCTTCATATTCATGCAACTGCTGGTCAATAGGGTTGGAGCAAATTGCTTTTCAATTTGCATGTGACAAGAATGGGAATTAACACTATTATTAGGAATTTGAGCAGTGGAGTGACAATTCATGTAGCTAGCTTAGACTTAAAGAAAATATGAAGATTTTGAGGACTCTATATATAATGGTGAGAATTTTTTTTTCTTTTATATCATTGTGCTCACATGCTGCCAAATTTCACTATCATTGGTCTCTATATAGTCAAGGAATTGTAATTTGTTTTTCTTAATATCTCTTCAAAAGTTACTCAATAGACTATAATTTGTTGGAATGTCTGAATGATCACTCAACGTATAATAATTGATTATTATAGTTATTCAACTTTGTTTCGTCTCCCAAAAAGTTATTGATTTTACCTAGTTAGTTAGCTTCCTTGTTGAGACTAGCATATTTATATATAGTGTAGTTGCAAGATCAATAATTATTACTTAAAATTGATCAATGGATAAACCTGCATTATTAATTAATGCTATGTTATGCATGAAGCAAAGCAAAGTGAATAAGTGTCTTAATTTAAACTAACAACATAGTAAATGTCACACTAAATTATTTTGATGAAGCACAGCAATCATGCACATTTTAAAAAAAAGAATACCATGGTTTCTTTTTTTCTTTTGCATTTCCAGTTTGGCCAAATAACTTATGTCTGTGAAACCTAATCACCATCATTCAAGTTACATGAGACTCATTTCATTTTTCTTTCTTTATGTTTATGCTACTTATTGTTTTGAAAAAGAAAAAGAAAAAACTCCGCGAATCAACAAACCAGCGTTCTTCATCTTGCTTGTTCTTGTGAGATTCAGGACTCTTCATCTGCTGATAGTTTTCTCAGACATAATCAACTCCGTCATGTGATCATTCGTTCAATGGCCAAAGGTCTCACTAACTGTAAGAGCGCGCACAAACATCCCTTTTGTTGATCTTTCCTTGAAAATTTCAAGCTTCTCCAAGTAAAACATAGTAAATGCAGCATAAGGAGAGGTATTCATTTACTTACTTTCTCTCGTTCACCTTTACGAACATCATGCATGTAGCAGATAAAACTAGCTGAAATAGAAGGGTATCCCAGTGCACACCTACAGATAAAAATAAAACTTAGCATTATCAGCATATCATCTTTCCACTCCACGCTATTTTGGCAAGCATAGGACAGAGGAGAGCAAGGGAAGGAGCTTACCAAAGTTCCTGTTTCTTTGTGCTACAGAGTTACAACAAAAGGTGGGGCATCCTTTCGTGGCCCTGCTACAGAGCGATAGACGTATAATTTATCAGCATAATCATCGCTGTGCTCATCTTTGATTACCTCGACATTCAACCTAGGCCTCTCTTGTGCAAGTATTCTACAACCATTCATGGTGACCCTGCAAGCTGACATCCAAAGACACCGCATTGATTCATACTTCCCCATTCCAGAAAGAAGTGCTGCATTTCCAAATGGAGAATCCCTTATCTCCAGCTTCCTCAGATTAGAACAGCCGTCGAGCACACACTGCATACCCCAGTCACTGCTGCCAGCAAAAGCCACTGAAAGTGTCTCAAGGTTTTTGGCATACTTTCCAATATACTCAAAGGTCAGGTCAGTCAACAGTCCAGAAACAGAAAGCCTCTGGAGCTTTTTACAAGTTTTGACCACTGCACCAAATGCCTCATCCATGGGTTCATTTGTCAAGTAATCTGGCTGGCCAGGATTCATTATGCAGAGACGAAAATGGGTAAAATTAGGGCAGTTACGCACTATTGTTGCAACAGCAGCATTAGTCATTTGCCGGCAGAAATAGAGAACATATTGAAGCTTAGGACAACCAGCAGACACAGCCACAAAGCCTGACTCCGTCACTCCATGGTCCATATCCTCTTCAAAAGGGTCAGCAGGAAAGACTCGCAGTTCTTCAAGCAATGGGCAGCTGGTTCCAACAGCCTCTAACCCCTTATCTTTGACAGTGTCTAGGACCTATAACAGAAAGATTAGGCATGAAGATCTTGAGAGTAGAAAAATGGATTACCATGATATGAAAAAAAGGTGATTAGCATCTCTTGAATACTTATCCCTAGAGAAAACAACCATAGAGCAGTTCAAACTTAAAAGACGAATTAGTCGTAACTTTCAGTTCCTCGACAAAATGTCAAATGTCAGGAGATCAATACCTAAGACCTCATCATGAAAGGATTTATCAGGTAAATGTTAAAGCCTGAGGTAGATTCTTACCCAAAGGCGCCTTAAATTTGGGCAATGAGCAAGAAGCTTCGAAAATTCACCACTCCTAATGGCTTCATAGCTCAAGTTGAGGAAAGTCAGCCTAGCACAGGCTGCATAAAGAGATGGTAAATATCGACGATTTGCTTCCCAAAAACCTGAAAGAGAGTGCAGATGTTTGCAGTTGCTGAATGCACTTTCAAGTTCTGCATACTGCCGACTTGTGAGTTGATCTGGAAGAAAGCATCCTGTACCCAGCTCCATCAGCTGAGGAGCTCGGACGAGCAGGCGTTGCAACTGAGGCAAGGTGACGTTCTTGTTAACCTTCAGAACCCTCAGTGATTTGCATCTACCGACAAGTCTCTCTAAAGCATCCTTACTGATCTCAGTGTTCATACAGGCAAAGTTAAGCACCTCCAGTGATGTAAAGTCATCCGGAAAACAACTTAGCCAACTACCACAAATATCATCCATGCCATTCTCCTGAATGTCCAGCTCTGTCAAGTTCCTGTGAAGGAAACCAACATTTAGATTGGTATAGCAATTAAGATAACTTGGTTTCATGCTAATAAGCATCAATTAAGAGCCACAAAACAAACTGACATTTCTGCTGCCTATGAAGAAAAGCATGTTTTGCTTTTCTATACCTTGGAATATTACTCAAACGAAATCTTGTTATCATAACATAAATAGAACCTCCTTGTATGCATCATTTAGATAGTACATGAAGACATTTGTTATATACAAGTCCAACTTCTGTAGTATGTTGAATTGTGGATATGACATTAGAGCCATCCTTCAAACTACATTTCTTTGGAACGATTGCGGACCAGAACAACCAAAGATCCCACATTCTTACATTCTTTTTGGTTCAGATTATCGTAACTTAAAATTGCAAAGATGCCAACTTCTACGTTTAAAACTACACAAGCAAAATCTTGGCATGCGACATAGACACCTTTGTGATGGTATTCCTTATTTGCCAAGACAACAATCAACCTGAAAGCCTCATGAACCATAATAACCTAGTGGTGCTACAAAACTAGACAACAATTTGACAACATATACATAGTGATATACTAGTTGAAGCTCCATACATTGAACAGGTCGGTTCAGAGATCAAATATTTGTTACACAATCCAAGTTAATGTAGAAACTCTTTCTTGACCAATAAGAAGAGTTATTTATGCCTAACAATGACATCAAAGAATTCCCTCAATTAATGCTAATTAACAGGTCAATGTCACATCATGAAAGTAACATAAAAAAGGAACAGACAAAGAATTCATAAAGTGGAACCATTTCAATTTCCACTTATACTTTTTTCTTCTTTCTTTTTAATGTGTGGTAAGACAAGGTGGTGATAACAAGATAAACAGCCTAACATGTCCCCAGCCCAGAACATGTCACTTTTTTATTTCTTCACCCACATGGCCACTTCAAATGAAAAATACAAGTTTCTTAACCATTCCACATCCAGACACATGGGTCTACTGTTTTGTCCTCCATTACTACAATAATTAGCATGGACCACCTTGTAAACAGTACTGTTTTTCCTCAATCTGCCTTGAAAGAATTCTAAATCCACCATAACAGAAAACTAAGATCTTGAAGTCAGATGCTAGATAATATACCAGTTACAATCAAATAAAAACTATTTCTTGAAAAAAAGATAGATTTTTTATCCAATCAAAACAACACCCATATCTGAAACATTAACTGATATTAAAAATAACCATCAAAAGTTAACACAAGTGAAAAGATCATCTTACTTGCAGTGAGCAGCAATGCTACTGATCCCATCAGTGCTAAAACCATCACAACTCAACAATGAGAGAGCCTTAAATCCAAGAAATGATTTTGCCAAAAACTCCAAACTCTCATCACTAACAGCCATTCTTTTCAATCTCAACTCCTCAAGAAAGGGGTAAACTTTGGCAAAAACATCAAGCCAAGCCTGAATATCAGCACCCCAATTCTCTGGTACCAAATTAAAGTCAGAAAATCTTGGTTTCCCTTTAAGGGTAACACTTTTAATCTTTGGGAATCTTCTTGCTACAATCTCAGGAGTAACTGAATAGCAATTCCCAATAAACAGCTTAGTCCTTGTCCAACGCTCTGCATTATACCAATCCTTGCACACCAGTGAAGCTGAATTTCTATCTTTATGAGACTGAACAAGAGACAACACCTTCTCCAACACCTCATCTGGGAATGCTGACTGAGTTAACTCCGATGAGTTCGATAAATCTACAGATTCCCTCGGTTTTTTCAAGCTCGGATTCATTTCCATCTCAAGAAAACTGAATTGAAATCAAAACAACTGAAAGTTCAAATCTTTATCCTATTTTTCGACATGCTGACAAAATTTTCAACAGCAAGATTCCAGCTTTAACCCCCTCAGTTGAATAAACATAGTCAACAACTCTACTGGTTATAAAAAAAAAAATACTAGCTTTCAAGATTTGTAAGCAAACAAAAAACCATCTTGACTCTTGAGTCACCTGAATTTCAAAAAGAAAACATCATCTGCAATCAGTTGTACTACACTCCATTTTAGAGCTTCAAGAAAACAGAGCAAGAGATATGGGTCTAAACTCTAAAACTCTAAAGAGAAAAAAGGCTGAGAAATTTCTGAAATGCTACTGAAAAAGCAGATAAAAAAAATGACCCAGAAAAACCATGCTTATATCAATTTAACACACAGAAAAAAACAAAAGAGAAAGAGGAAAAGAATCAGTAAAATTTCAGAACAATTACAAGAAAAACAGGGAGAAAAGCGTGAGTTGTAAGAGAAAAAAACAAAATGTAATTGAACAAGAATTGAAAAAGCTGTTGGCTTTTTTTTCTTATTTTTATTGCATACCTCAGTCTTGAGAATGGTGAAAAATGTGGACTCTTTGGTGCACCAGAAGAGCCAAAGAAACTCTCAAGCCAACCACTTACATAATATAACAATCCAAATTATTCCACAAAAAGAAAAAGAAAATCTTTATTCTAAAAAAAAGAGTATACTCCAAATTTCATTCATTTATTTAGACTTTAATATATAATCAATCATATTTTATTTAAATACTCGATTTTGATTTTTTTAAATATGTATTCTCATTCATTTATTAGAGAGTTAAGTTAAGTTGATCATATAAAATATAATATTATTAAAAGGAAAAAAGGATAAATATACCCTCAAACTATCGTAAATGATATTCAGATACCCTTCGTCATATTTTTGGGACATTGGTGCCCCTGCCGTCAAAAAACTAGAGTTTATATACCATTTATACTAACGGACATACGCATGTCATAATCTTATCCATCGATTAAATATCAAATCGACAGATAAGATTGCGCTACGTGTCCCTATTTAGTCTTCCGTTAGAGTGAAGGGCATATATGATTTAGTTTTTGGACAGCAGAGGCAAAAATGTCCCAAAAATATGACTAAGGGTATCTGCATACTATTTACGATAGTTCGGAGGTATATTTATCCTTTTTCCCTTATTGACATAATACGTATTCGCCTCAATAAATTGTGAAACGTCAGAATTTTTTTAGCCTGAGATTGATGCATATAATTAAGTCAAATATATATTTTGTATGATTAACTTGTTTAGTAGATCGAAAAAGTGTATATAATTGAAGAAATTTATGTTTAAGTATGATCATCTCATCTAAAAACTTAGCTGTAAGAGAGAGCACATTTTTTATCATTTAATAATATTATCAACACGTCATATTGAAGTGTGTGACCATCTCATCTAAAATCTTAAGCTATTAGATGAAATAATCACACACTTAAACAATTTATAAGAATTGAGGTGTTTAAACCTCGAAGTTTGAAAAATATCATACTAATATAATTTAAGAGGGAGAAAACAGTAATATTAGTATATACATACGTAAAGGTTATAATAATAAGCAGCCCACCATATGTGAAACTGACAGATATGGCAGGCGAGCCAAAACCTAGCCTTTCTCCAGTTGCAGGGACAATGCTGTGGGCTTATGAAATCATGACACGTGTACAATATCACGTTGGTGCGTACATCTGTCACGGCGCATATTAGACAAGAGCATCTTCTGGTGCAAAGTAACGGTAAATGGATATTTTTTTGTACCTTCAACCCCTCAATTTTTACGTGGTACTGTTTATTTTTATATTGTGTTTTTCCATTGCTTACCTATTTTACAAGTTTATTTATAATGAGTGTAACATATAAATTTTATTTATTATTTGCTTATTAAATATTAGAAATGGTATCCTTAAAACATGAATTATTATTGGTTATAAAAGTAATACTGTTTTTTTACTCGTTCATTACAAGTTAAATTCACGTTCACAACTCCAATCACTTATTACGTTTTGAGAGGTCAATCTGATAAAAAAAATACTATAAGTTGCAATCTTCTTATATCAATTTGAATGAAATTTATAAACGAATTTTGGTGAAAAAATAAAAGAAAAAACTTAAGTTTAGGGTGAGGGGGGTGCACGTGAGGGAATCACGTGATTCCTGGTTAAACCGCACGAGTCGAGGATGTAACAAAGGAATAATTCATACACTAATTAATTAGAGAGTTTATTGAGGCATGTAATCAGCTGAGGAACACAGCTAATCATCTCGAATCTCTATAATTTTATTTAAATTAATTAATTAAAAACAACAATTTCAAACAAAATCAAGTAAACTTGTAGTTGTAATTTTAAATTAAATAGATATTTGGCTAGTCATTATCGACAGTTGTCTCCTTAATCCTTCACGTTCTTCTGTTTCACCATTATACAACCATGAAACAACTAATAGTTTGTTTGCTACTAATATGAATAATTATCTCAAATTTGAGTTCCTAATATATGATTGATCAATTAATTTAACATGTTATAACAAATTAATTTTTATTATATAAAGAAATAAAGGGGCTAAAAGTATTTCTAATTTATTCAAATAGATCAATTTTATCCTTCATTACGTATTTTCGCTCAAAAATGTCTTTGTCTTGCGTTCCATTCTTCTTACCAAGAAAAAAAATAAATGAAGGGTAAAATTGTCTCAATTAAAATAGTTCAAGGACAAAAATGATTTCTTTTTGTTTTGGAGCAACCTTTAGTTAAAAGAGCATATTTTGAGTAATAATAAAAAATAGCGAAGTTTAAAATTTATTTATTTTAAATAATTTAAGAATATTTTAAACTCTTTTTCCTTACAACTAAGATTAGTACTTGTTCAAACTTTAAATGGAGGGTAGGCTCATTTCGAATAGTTAAGGGAAAAATTGATGCATTTTCTCTTGTTTTTGAATCAATGGTAGAAAAAATATTTTTAAATTTTGAGTTCGGGCCCGTTTTATTCAATCAGAAAATAAAACAAATACAAATATTTTAAATTATTTGGCTAGTTGAAGGGTATTTTAAAGCTAATTAACTAGCATCAAAGATTTTTTTTAGCCAAAAATATTATGAATGATAAAATTTGTTTGTTTCCTTCTATGTATAACATGTACTAACTTAAAATTCTAAATCCATCTTTTTGATAGTTGTAAATTAAAAAAATTAGTGGTAGTATATAGTATGATTATCATTTAATTGTTGACCTAGTTAACTTGTAATATTACACAACTTAAATTGCATTAAATATAAACGTACCTAATACATAAAGGAAGCTTATCTATGTGACGTGGAGGATTTTAACTTTTTCTAAATCACCTCCTAATCAATATTTGACTCAACCTTAAACAATCTAATTAATTATTTACTTAATAGCTAGCCCATTATAAAAAGATTTGCTTTTCTATGTTAGTTATTATTATTAATTGTGGATCATTAAAAACTTTGATTGGTTTGATTTCTTGTTTTAATTAAAAAAAAATGATTTTGTTTAAAATAAAATTTATAAATTAGGCAAGGACAAATAAAATTGTCTTGATTAGGTACATTGATATTGCCATTATCAAACATTATGTGCTATCTCTTAGCTTTCTAAAAAGCAACAAATAAGGCTTATATCCATTTGCACCAATAAATGAACATGTTAAAACAAGGTAAACGCAAGCTGATTCAAATATTAAAGTTATCAAAAACAAAAGTGAAAAGAAAAATTGATATTATGGCTTAACTATCTTTTTAAGAATAAAGGCGTAGAAAATAAAATATAAAAAACTAATTTGTAAGATAAAAAAAAAACAATTCGCTAGAACTATAGAAAATGAGAGGTCTATTATGAGTGAAGTTTAGGAGAGATTCATTTTAAAAATTTGATGCAATTTTTCATTTTTAAAATAGCATATTTTCATTAACTTAAATCTTGTACGCAGAGTTATTTGCTACTTCAAAATATAAGGATTTGACATTCATCTTATACTTTTAACTCGGTGAAAATTAAGCCAAAATTTTTATTTCCATTTGTTTAAACTTTAATGTGTCTTGTAGATATATCAGATACATGAAAGTAAAAAAAAAAGAAGGAAATTATCAGTTCTATATTTCGTCACTATATTATAAAAGATCGTTAGATATAACATTAAAATTAGAATTATTCATACGCCGCATACAACTTTTAATTACTCACTGCGAACCAGCAAGTAACCATTGTCTAAAGGATTATTATTAATTGATTAATGAGTTTGTGGCCCTTTGCTTGTATGTAGAAGCAATCTATTTTAAACCAATCCTAATCCAAGAGGTTCCAATAATTAAAACAGTCTAAGTACATTATAAAAAGTCCACTTTTACTGCACATTTAGTATATATTAATTAATTATTATTATTATTATTTAAAAAAAAGGGTGAATTCTTATAATTTCCTCACAGAACATGAAAGGGTTTCCTAATTCTAAATCAGGTTTATCTGTGCATTAACATCATAAATTTCTTTTAATATTATTAGGTTAAGTTAACATATAATATAACTCTATGTTCTGAAATAGATACTCTATTTGAACAAGATAAGAATAAGATTACGTACATATCATTCTTTCGCGATTCTAATTATGAGATTATAATAAAGTATCTTTTCTAATCAATGCAAAATAGTGGTATATTGACAAAGCATACATGTGAGTGTAAAGCCTTTGGGTCCCCCCACCCCCCAACAGACCCCCTACCCAAAAGAAAGAATACTAAATAAAATAAAATTGTATAAGAACTGTCTAGTTGAGTTACTCATTGTGCAAAAAGGGTTTGGTTATAAATTGAAAGCACATGCATCCAACCTTGTGTCTGTTATACTATAACTCTCTTTTTTCTTCAATTAAATTTCTAAACAATGATTAAGATTGAGATTGAGATTTTCCCCAGATGCTAAAAGTTAGGCTTTCCTATTGTTTTCTTTTATTATTATTATTTATGGTTTCTTTGCTTCGTTATCATATTATTTATTATTGTTATTATTTTCTTCTTCATTGGTTTGAGTATGGCCGATTTTCGTATATATTATTGTATTTATGTTTTATATTTGATTTTGGATATATTTTACTTGAGCATAGGATTTTTGGGAATATATTTACTTTCACAAAGTAGGAATAATAAAGTTGCATACATGTTGTATCGTCTCCAAATTAAACTCCACTTATGAAATTACTTTGGATATATATTACTATTGTAATTGTTACTAAAAGTTAGGTTTTCATGTTATTCTCTTTTAATTTATCTGGTTATATTAAGTTCTTCCCCCTGGGCCATGACTATTTTTCTCACTAACTTTAGGTTATATGTCTCTCTCCAAATGAAGAAGGCATGACCTCCATTTCCTAAAAGAAAAAAATAATAATTTTGGTCTCTCTATACAAGGAGTTTCATTTCATTTTATTTTTTTGGTTTCTGTTTTTCGTCCATACATTATATCTTATAGAGTAAAGGGCAAAAATTTATTCATGTACTATTTTAAATTTAGCGAGTTTACCTCCTTTTTTTTTTCTTTTTAAAATGGGGGTGGGGTTGGGGAAGGGTTTACAATGTGGAGAATCGAACCTTCACAAAAAAAATGGGAGTTCAGATAGCCAACCAACTAAGTTTACCTTATGTCAGACATTAAGTCTAATTTTCTTTTCGCTTTTAGGAAAAAGTTTATTTTTGCCTTTGATCCTAACGGGCTCTCGAACCTAATGGTAATTTTGAACCGTACTTAAGAGTTGAAGAGTAAATACGAAGGTCTTTTTTCAAATAATTCGAACACGTGTAATTTAGTTATTTCATGTTGGGGTCGCTTCATCAATGGAAAAATAAATACGAGATGATTTACTAATAACAAAGATAAAGATATAAATAAACCAAAAATCTATCATATAGCTCCGAAGTACAAAGGCAAATAATCTAGTTCAGTGTGTTAATTAAGATTTGTTAATCATATTAAATTAATTAGGACAAAAGTATTATATGTTTGAGCAACGCGTAATGACATTATATAGCAAGTTCAACGGTATGGTTGTGAGGTATTTTTGCAATATATAATTTGTTCTCACTTCTCATATTTAGTATCGACTAATTTAAATTTACATTAAAAAATCTCGTTGTCATGACCCTTCACGAAGTTGAGGATCCTAGCCAAAGTATCCTGAAGTACTGGCGTGGCCACGAATCCTGGTGGAGGCTGGGTTGGCCCCACACCCTCCGACTGATGTTGAACATGCTCAACCTCCATCTCGGACTCCGGTGTTGGTGCCAGGTCCTGGCCTCTGAGTGAGGTACGACACTTTCTATCAAAAACTACTTTATACTCAAAACTCGAATAAAAAAATCTTAATTAAGGATGAAAAAATATTTACCTAATAGTTTAATAGCTTTACTTTTTTTAAATGTGTAATTGTGTATGACATCAATACTTATAGTCAGTGGCGGCTCAAGCTAATTAGTGGCTTAAAGCCAAAAATAAGATGGAGGCCTAAATTTTAATTATTTTTTTATATTTGAGATTCAAGTTATTTCTTTATTTTTAATAAAAAAAGTTTTATTTTTTATGATCTTAAACTAAAGATATATATATATACCAAAATATTTTTTAATCTTGTGATCTTAAATATATCATGTGAAAGTTAAATTTAAAAATTGATTCATAAAAAAGAAACATTCTTTAATGTTTCAAAACAAATTAAAACATTCTTTACTTTTTTTTTGGTTAAAAAAAACTTAAGATAATTTTATTATTACTAAAAAAGTAGATCCTTCGATTTTGGAGGCTTAAGACATCTGCCTCATTTTTAAAGGCATTGAGCCACCCATGCTTATAGCAAAGAAGAAATCGTCATTGTTATCAAGAATTATCCTAAAAGTCCTTATTGATGGAGTCAACATTTCTAGGTTTAAATAGTAGTAATTGCCATCTAATATATGTAGTGTAGGTATATGAAAGCTCACCAAACATTGACAACTAGTGATGGAAATTAAAAATAAAGAAATTAATGCCACTCAAAAATATCATGCGATTAAAGATGAAGGCTTAAAATTCTTCAATCATTATTATCTACGGCTGAAAAAATCAATTATTATACCATTACTAGCTAGCTAGGCTACGTGCTTAATTCACTTCATAAAATTTGTGGGAAGTATTGTCAACCATTTATTGTTTTAAGTGAATTGATGTGATTGTGATTTGTTCAAACACGAGATATAATATGAATAAATTAGATTTGTCAAAAGAATTTAACACTTAAATATTGAATTCACCTTTATTTGGGAATGAAATTTTTTTGTTGAAAAAAAAAAAAGCAGTAGAAGAATCTCAAAACAAAGTTAAAAGTAAAAACATGTTTGATTAAGCTTATAAGCTCGTCAAATTCGCATATAATTTTTTATTAATTTATCTGTTTCATAAACACAAAAAAATATTTATATATAAGTCAAATGCCATAAATTGATGACTCTCAAGTGATAGTTTTACAATTTATATACACATTTGAGTTGACCGAGCATTTTATGTTTTTATCCCTAGTATATTGTCTGTTCTTCAAAACATATAATTTGAACATGTGTAGTTAAAGAAAATTGTTTATATATATAAAAAAAAATACAATTATTTATTTATAAAATCAATTTTAGTATCTAAAACAAAAAAAAAAGTTATATATTTATCCGCTATTTTTAATCAACCAACTCAAACGATATCTAAAAGAAAACTTAACTAGCAAAATTATTTTTAATCAACCAACTCAAATGTTATAATTTATAGTATATGCTTTTACTTTTGCATTACCACTTTAATTCCAATTTGACCTAACAATTGAAGTAGCACAACTAATTAGGAGTGACAAATGGAGTTACAAATCCACAAGAAAATTAAAGTAGGAATTATTCCAAATTGTAGCCATAAGAGAAGGATAAGATGAAAGAAACAAAATTGTAGAGCAATTTTGGGGAATGGACATCACTAAAGATGATGATTTGATAGGAGGGTTTATTTTATTTTTATTTTAAATAAAATGTAATGTAGCTTTCTCGAGAAAATGACCAAAATGGTCCTTGATGTATAGGGCTTGAAGTATTTTGGTCCTTTATATATATCATCTTATCAAAATAGTCCTTAATGTATATAAAAAGATGATCAATTTAACCCCTAGCCCTAAAACTAACCAAAAAAATAAAAAATCTGTTAAATTTAACAGTGGGTCCCACACTTGGTGGAACCCTTCT
>JAJOOF010063870.1:0-16235 GCA_029582545.1 Solanum lignicaule | reverse complement strand
AAATCAGAAATGAGATTAGCTACAGATCCATTTTTTCCCTTGCCAGTAATTGATGTGTTATGGGATTTTGCATTGCCAAAAGGGACAGATAGGGATATGTTCTTTCCTATAGGCAGGTAATGGTGTTTTAAGATTAATCATTAGAAGCCATTTTCTGTAAATGAGTGATCTTATTTTGTTTTTCGTTAACATATTTGCTCTGAACTATTTTGTACTGTATAGAAGCCTACAATATATGTTTGGACTTTAAGAGCTATATTGCTTGCTGTTCATCAAAGTATTATTATAGCACTTGGATTACATGGCATGTTGAAAGGCTTCATCGGTTTATTTGGTTTTTCTAAGCCCCTACATAGACAAATAGACTTGCATCAACTAGCTGCCTATTCCTATTTGTTTTGACAGGGATTTGCGCCACCAGATACTCCACCTTCCTATCCCAGGAACCAAGCTCAAATGTCTTAAAGGGCATTACTTGGTCGGTGTGAGTTTAATACTGTAACACTAAGGTCTCCAATTCGATATGTTAAGGTACTCTATTGAAATTTTTTTCAAACTCCCTTGATAAGTAAGAGTGAACTTTCATCAATAGATATAGGTCATTTTCATGGTGGTGAAATAGATAAAAGTTGTTGAGTGATGAGTTATTGTGTGATATTTGTAATGATTCAGTTGTTTCGTTGTGGTAGTGATCTGAAAAATAGAACTACCTAGAGCAAACTAATCATTAAAAGACTGAAAAACTAGCTATACACGGAGGAAATGGCAATGGGGATGCAAATCAAACGATATACATTTTCTCAATCAATAACAATTGTAAAGTAACAGAACTCCCAATGCAAATCAATTAATGTGAAAACAATCTCCAGCAAGACGCATCACTACATAGGTCAGTTCTATATAAGTAACAGAACTCCCAATTGTAACATCAGATATACATTTTCTCAATCAATAACAACCTTCTCTCTTCTCTGGAAATTATAGAACTCAATTAGGGTTCTAGAGTGAACTGTTCAAGAACAAGTTTCAAATAACATTTTATATTTACCTCACCACGACTACTGATCCTAAGACAGAATTTCACATCGTTTTCTCAAGCTAAATATAGAAGAAAACGGAATCTGCTAAATATACACAAGTTTTTCCAGCTATGTTTTCTTCAAATCTATACGAAGCTAATTAAATCAAACCCAAGTTTATCTTGTTGTGTGCTTACCAACGAGAATGAGAGATTGAGAAATTGAGAGATCGAGCGGAATGAAATAGAGATTACCTTTTGCTGTGTGCTTCAGATCAAATCCATCGTAGCCATGGAAGGAAGCTTCAAATCAACCCTATGCTTCAGATGGAATGGAGAAAGAGAGATCGAATAGTTTGGGAATTTGAGAATGAAATAAAATTTGAGGATAAAAGAGAAAAGGAAAGTGATATTAAGGGTTACTTTTTAGTGGCTTAAGGTTAATTGCCGGTAAATGTTGGCTTTAAAATACTATTTAGTGGCAATTTTATTATTGCCACTAAATAATTGCCGCTAAATCCTACTTTTGTTGTAGTGATTTCTTCCTCTTGTTCTTTATGTGCTATTTTTTTTCGATGCTACTGGAAGCAACATTGTTGTCTTTTCTTTTCTTTTCAGAGATGTTTTCTCTTTTGAAGATTTTGAACCTTCTTTTCTCTTGATATATTTTAGTATAACTTACATAAATCTCATAGTGTAAATAGTAAATTAATTACATTCTATCCCTACTCTTTTTTTAATTACAATAATTCCTTAAAATTTGTACCTTCCGGATACATAAGCCACCATCCGGATACATTAATTCACCATCCAGATACATTAATTCTAATAGAAGAAGAATCCTTCGGTTGCGCTAAAAAGGGAATAAAATCTGAAAATTTAATTAAATCCCATAAATTACGCTTACGTTTCTTCTTACTCTCAATCATACAGAGGTAAATCCAGAACGAAGAAATTCAAAATTTCAAATTACTCCCCCCCTATTTAGCGAAGAAACCTTATAAATTTGATTCAAAAACTTTTGTCGAAATTTGGGCTAGAGAGGTGAGTTATGAACGATACAAAAGTGATGAAATTGTTGTTGGACAAACGATTTCCTTTTGAATCTTCAAGTTCATCGAATATCATTTCAATTTTGATTCAAGTTGTTTGGATTTGCTATATATACCCTCTGTTTTTTAATTTTTTAATTTGTATATTGATATATAAGTCGTGATACATTACTATTTTGATGTATATGTAATGTGTTTTTATATCCCAAAATTCTTCTTTTCATTCTTCCAAAAAAATTCTCAAATTTTGAATCAAACTTGCCGACAAATTGTACTGATACAACATGAACATGTCGATCTTGTTGAGACATTCCAGAATCTGAGAAAGTGAGGTGAAACATGAATGATACAAAAGTGATGGAATTGTTATTGGTCAAAATATTGGTTTGTGAATCTCAATTAGTCATTGCAACTGAATTAGAGATCGATGAGTTGAGAAAAAAATTGGAGATCTAATACATTGTTGAGGTGAAGAAACAAGAGTTTGGATTTCAATGTATCCGTTATGCATTGATACAACAAACAAAAAGGTTGAAGAGATGCATAACTTTGATGGTTCATTCATACCTTTTATAATGTTGTGCAATCGTTTTTTGAATTTCATTTCCTAGATGGATAGATTTATCAATATATTACTATTTATGTATCTTGTTTAAATTGATAAGTGTTGTAGTTCTACTAGATTCATTAAATAAAAAATTGTGCCATAAGATGTTTGGTTTGAGATTGATACATTATTGTTTAGTAATTGTTATGTATCATAAACGTTTAGTATAAATTCGAATTTACGTATCATGCCTACAAAATTAGTGCATGATACATTATTATTTATGTAACTTATTTTGTTTGAGAGCATAATCCATATGTATCATAAATTTGTAGATGAAAAGGCTGATACATGATAAATGATACATTTGGTAGAATTTTTGTATCAAGTACCAATACTAATTAAGGTTATGTATCAAAACTAATATTTGAACACGATACATTGTGCATGATAGAATTGTAATGTATCATAATGTTGAAACGAATGCCGTATACATTAGTTTAAGAAACAAAATCAACTAGATACATTAAAAATTTGAACCTATATGTATCAGAAAAGATGAACAACCAAAAAATCGAAAAAAAGTCAACAATCTAATCAACGGAAAGCAACGAAAATGTATCCTTCTTGGACTAATTGGATAAGCCCAATACTGAAAGATCGAACTAATATGGAATGAAGTGTTTCAAGACCGCCATTAGAAATTCCTGGAACGATTCCAAATGCACTCCAAGATGAACTCTCTGCATTAGCAACGTTTTCCACCCCTCTTCCAGTAAAGAGACCTAGAGTAACAATTTCAACAATTTTTTAAGATGAAAAAACTAAAAAAAATTGAAAATTGAAGTGATGGAAACAAATCTACCTCTTGAATAACTTGAAATCATTAATTGGAAAGAAAAAAGATTTGAAATTCAAAAATGGATTAATGTAGGTAACTGTAGAGAGATTTGTGGCTTGAAAAAAGGAAAGAAAATTATGGGTATGAGATTTCAAATTAATGTATCCGGAAAAGGAGACGATTGGAGCAAAATATGGGATTTTTGATATTTTTTGAAATTGTAGGAAAAATAAGAAAATATGATAATAAATGGTGTGTAGTTATGTAATTTTTCCTATATTGTATCTGTTCCAATTCATCAAGTAGTTTCAAAGGTATGTGGTCATTACGATTCTTTGTTCGCATTTCAATCTCCATTGCAGCAATTGAGCCTGAAATTTTGGCTTCCTCTTGAATGATACATCAAATGAAGGTGCCTCTTTCAACAATTTAGCAAGAAAATGTATACCTTGTATAACCCTCTTCGAAGTACTAATTTTTTGCCATTGTGGGGTGATTGGTGAAGATGCATGATATATGTTGGAAGGTGGGAGGACAAAATCAATTTGAAATGTCACTCGTCGAATGTAACTTGCTTTCTTTACTTTCACTAGGAAAGTCTTTTTCCTCATTTCTAAGAAATTTGATTTTCTAAAAAAAATATTTTTGCGAAATTTTTGATCAATCGAATGTGAAAAAATTGAAAAATCACTAAAAAAAAATGCTTAAATTGCGGGGTTCATATACATATCTGAGGACCTTGTCGAAGTCAACAACATTGCACCTACAATGGTAACTCTTATATTATTGTTGCGTAAATTTCTCGAAGATTGTTCATTTTATGAACATTTTGAAATGATATAGATGTATTGAATAAACTTTTTATTTCTTATAATATTTTTGTGCAAATGCATTGACAATTTACTTGCTTGCAATATTTTTAAGTCAGCCATTTTTTATAATCTAATGAAATATTAAAGATTTCTAGTGCTTTTTTAAAAATTATTATTATTAAAGTAAAATGTCATATATTATTAAAATATTTGATAAAAAATAATTTATCAACTCTAACTAAAAAATAAATGACTTGTAATGTGAAATCTTAAGTCAATACTACTAAAACAAATGAAACTGAAAATATAATATAAGTTTTAAATTCAAAACAAAAGTTTCAACCTAATACTCTTATGTCAAATTTCAACTTAACATATATAAATATGGTTTAAAAGAAAAGGAAAACGTAAGTCTATAACCTTATTTAACAATGAATTCTACTTTAATTTAAAAATTAGAATTCTAATAGAATTATGCTAATGAAAAAAATAAACATGGCATAAAAATTATAGATAATACGAAAAATTGTATGAAATCACATGAAGTAAAGGTTCAAAATGAGAAGGAAATGAAATATAAATAATTAAAAAATTTTAGAATAATATTTTTTTAAAAAATATATAAATAAAAAGAGAAATTAAAAAGTAATAAATACACCATGTAATTACTAGCAATTCCGTAATGGCAGTAGAAGCTACACGAAGAATAGTGAAATCGTTAGAACAAAGCATGTTGTAGCAAGCTAATAAGCTATGTCGTAACTACAGGATTGGAAAGAAAACAATTCTAGATTTTCCTTCTAGGTTGTACGGACAACTGTGAAGGAAGAAAGCCTTGAAAAACTATTGAAGCAGAATTCAAATATTCCCTCAACTACAAAAGTTCTATTTTTTGGGCACATATCTCAAACAGGAACAACTTAAATAAACCTATATATACGTAATTAATAGAAGCAAACAAAAAATAAGCAACTTTCACATATAACAAACATAAAAATCATATTTGTATATTATAGCTATATTTTGCATAATTGCGTTCCATAGCAAATTTTATGTTTGCTATGGAGCTTTTGATTTGTATAATTCACTACAAACATCTAGTTTTATACAAATTGTTCAGTTTTGTATAAATTCATTTATACATTGTAATTTGTGTAATAAGATTTGTATTTGTATAATTATAAGTGTATAGGACGAAAATATATGTATTTGTATTTGTATTTGTATATACACTTTTCTCTCGCTTTATACAAACACAAATGCATTTTATACCGAAATGTATAAAATGGCAAATTGTATACCGAAAATGGCTAATTGTATATCGAATTAGATGGTAAAAAAATGGAATGTTTGCTGCGAATTACAATTAAAATAAACTATGGCTATAACATTTAATTTGAATTAATAATTTGCTATTTCATACAATTTTTCCCAAAAAATATGCCTTTTAATTCAAAAGTGTGTGCACATAGTAAGTAAATATGTTATCAATGACAAACAACAACAGCAACAACAACACGACTTCTTTAGAGAGACATACATCCCAAAATGAGGCTTTAAAAATTGTGCAGGACAAATGCTGAACCTTACAGCTATATAAGGAGTCATAGAAGACAAAGTAAACATATATAAATAAAACTTATTACATATAGATGGATTTGTTGAAGGCGAAACTTGTGAGAAGACACTATCTGAAAAATGTAGCTTCTGATTGATGTCATGATTAGGAGATGGTTTTTGATAACATATCAATTAGATTACCTTCTTTCTGTTTCTTTTACGTAGTTAGTTTGGCTAAAAGCCTTAGCACACTCTGACCAGTGAAGCCAATTTTAGCTTTAACTTCTTTTTCTACTACTTTGTCTTAAAAAAGATATGGCACAACGCAATATATAGATTATGAGAGGTATTACCTAAAACGAAAGGGGGGAAACGACTTACATAATACATGGGCCTAAATGATTAACTAATTTTTAGTATTTGTGTATTCATCGGTTTTATTTGTTAGTTTTATTTGTTATGCTATATAGGGTATTACTTTGGTAAAGCAATATGGATAATTCATACTATACTATCACACTCTCTCCTCACTGTACCATATTTGCAATCCCCAGTTGATCTTTCTCACTGGCCAAAACCCCGTCTCATTGGAAGACTCATTTCACATTGTTCTCATTTAATAAAGTATCTTTCAGCATGAGAGGGAATCATCCGTAAAATATTATTACCAACAATCTTGTAACTTTGATTAAATGAAATTGTACATTCCATAAAAAAGTAAAAGTGGAGAAATTTAGCTCATCAGAATCGGAAAATAGAGATGAATTGCAACCAAGTAAAACACCTTGAAAGGAAAACCGATGGAGGCCACTTAATATTGATAAATTTTAAGTGATATTGATTAAAGAAATTTTATATTTTTCCTATGAAATAAATTAACTGCTAAGTTTTTACTTAAAGTAGTTATAAAATTTACACAAATATTAGCCACATTAAAGTAATGAGACTCTCTTGGTGTTTATGATTGAATCTTTTTTCATGCATGGTTTCTGCCAAACATAAATAAATATTAATCAGATACTGAAAATGTTAACTTTTAACAAAATTAAATTATTAAACTTATTTAATGAATACTTAAAGGACTATTTTGAACTCATCCTCAAATATAAGGGATCATTTTTGTTGTTTTCTCTTTGTTTTTACGCCTAAGTCTAACAAGAGGATGAAATTTAGGGTGTTAGGTACGGAAGAAAATATTTTTTACAAAATATTCACTACCAAAATAATTATCAATTAGCAGGTTTAAAATTACTAATTGTTTCGTAACCCCAAGAATCGTTGTCACAACGGTTTTCAAATTCCCAATGTGAACTTCAAAAAATCAAATTTCATCGATCGATCGACAAAGTTTGATAAATCGATTAATATTTTCCAATTACGATCAATTATGAGCGAATTCTCATTTCTTCACAATAAATAAGACTTACAAATTTTGAGGTGTTAAGGTGTGTCGGCTAAGAGGATTTTAAGAAGAATTAGGGTTTTGCTGGATCTAGAGGGAAAATATTGAGAGAAGAAACATTATTAATATGGAAGAGAAATGAGAAAAAAAAAAAGATTCTCCAAATTAAATTTCTTTGAATTATTATATTGCTGGAGTTAAAAGCTCCCGAAGTTTTTATCAAATTTGTTGATGATTAAAAAAAAAACCCACAAATTAAGTATTATTTTGAGCGGTTTATCAGTTTTTTGGTATTCGATAAAATATTTTTTAGAAAATCAATTTTTTTAGAGAAATGTCTCATTAGTTATAACTAATCATTTCATTAAACAATTAGCATTTGAAATAAATATAGAATGAGAAATTTATTCAGAAAAATGACTTCACTAGTGAAAGTAAGGAAAATAAGTTACATTCACAAATGGTATTTCAAATTAATTGTGTCCTCCCACCTTTCAACTCAACATCTTCACCAATCACCCCACCCTCGTATCCCCCTTCCCTACCAGCCACATTTTTAGCCTTACCTTTGGATTTCAGATGAAATGACAATTTTCATTTTATGCATTTTAAGCAATATCAATAATAATGCATATTTTTGCTCACTTTATACTAATATTTGTAACCCAATATAAAATTGAACAAATATATTAACTATTTACATGTATACATTTTATTTAAAATTATTTTTATAAATGTATATACCTCGATAATCGATAAAGGAAAGCAATGAATGTTACGTTGAACAACTCATATGAAGTCCATGAGGATTAACCAACTTGATAAACAAATCCCCTAACCTATAACCACAAAAAACAAATACTGATAGTGACTATTCCACCTACTTTATGTAAATAATTCCTCCGTTTTCAATAATAATAATTTTTTAAAATTACAAATACTTTAATTATGGTGAGATGATATACAAATAAATTAAATATTTGATAATGAAAGATTATATTTTAAAATATTACTAATAAGGATAAAATTTCATGCAGATTGACAAAAACTAGACAAATAATTAACCCACAACATTTTATACTCGATCAATAAAAGTTCACACGGATTAAAACAAGGAAAATACTAAGAATTGCTCCATGAACCTCATCGAAAATGTTTGATGCTTCGTTGGCGAATCCATGAGAAAAGACAGATCGTAAATGAATAAGAATGAAGATTCAATAAGTAAATTAAAGCAATTAATTAAGCGCAATAAGAATCTCGTACATTTGCACTACGAATAATTAAACGACTCATATCCCACTAGATTAGTGAGTATTATCAGTGTCTAATTAACAAGCAAAAATATAAGAGTAAAGAAATGTAATTTTTAAAAAAAAATAGTACGTAATATTTTATGCCTGGCTCCCATTTGTATGCCTCTTTCCAAGCTTCATTATAGGAGATAACATTTCCTATAATGAAGCTTCTTTTCTACCGGCTGCCCATCTCCTTCTGTGAACATGGCTTCAAGTTAATTAACATCTTAAGGCGCTTCCCCGATCTTGCGTAGCGCGAATTTGAAATAGTCGAACTCTCTGAATATCAAGACAAAAAAAAGAAGATATAATTACAATTTACAAAGCAATTGTATTTTGTAAAATCCTTTTCGTTGGGTAGTAAAAGAGGTTGGGACGTTTTGGAGAATGGAATAGACAATATATATATATATATATACACACACATATACATCATGTATAGGGAGAGGAAGGGGCACGTTGTCCATGCGGTTTGTTTCTTCACGTTTTATCTTCTTTCCGCTTTGGGTCCGCCCATATTATTAAGGATTCAACTTAATTTTTATTCTCTGTTCATATTTACTTGTCTTCTTTGCAATTAATCTTCTTTGCAATTAATAATTGAAATGAGTATTTTACTTTTTCTTCTTTTATTTTTATTTGTAATATTTAAACATGTCATACTCATTAAGCAAATAATGATTTACGTACTTTGGATATTTCCTTTTAAAATAGAAAGATAATCTTAAATTCATCCTTTAAAAATTCTTAACAAATGTGAACATTTTAAAAGTATTAATTATAAAGACAATATATAAAATATTTAATTAACGTTTTTTAATTTAATAAGGTCATCCACTAATATAATAATCAATTAATATAAGATTGAGAATAAAATGATCAACTAATATAAAATTGGAAAATAAAGAAGTGAAAGAGAAAGATTTCAAGTTTCAACGCACTTTGCCTTTTAGTAGTGTCCGTGCAAGACACATTGTTTTGGGAACTGGGAAGGGTGTGTGCTCATTCACCCCATCAATTATCATAATTTTAGTACCACAAGGGAATAAAACCAATTTTTAAGGATGGAGTTTACCATGTTTTTTTTGGTTCACTTATGTGGTTAGGTAAAACGCTTTCTAACAAAAAGAATAGAGGAGTACTTAACACTCTATCACAATTTGAATTTGAAATTCTGATTAAGAATGAAGGAATACTTATCAATCCATTACAATTCTTTTTGATCTCTTTGTCCACTTTTATTTGTATCCATCTTACTAGATATTTATTTTTATTTATTCAATTTGAGATATCAAAAGATAATTTATTATTTAATTTCTAATTTATTATTATTACTAGCTGTAGTTATTTTCTAGTATTTTTTTTTCTAAGTATTAAATTTATTATATTCGAAGAATAACACATTATAGGAAAATTATAACTAATGTTATCTAGTAGTAAAATTGGACGGAGTACTTATTTTTTGTACTATTATTATAGTTTCTTCTCTCTCTAACAAACATGTTGTTGGATTCTTACTATGCAATTATCTCGGGACGCTAATGATTCAAAACTAATCAGAGTGAATATATTTCGTAATTTCCCTTCCTCAGTGTGTGAAACAGAGAGAGCAAAAAACTTGTTGTCTAGCTCATGATCAACAATATATAATTAATTATTTATGTGAAGACTCTGTTTCTCTTGGACAAATAGATCGCCGTGGTTTATATTCTTAAAAATTTATCCTACCCAGGACATAAAATATTGAAAATCGAATTGAGCCAGAATTTTTGGGAGTAAAATTTTAAAATTATGGTAATCGGGTTTGGGTTTAGTATAAGACATTAGTACCATTTGGTATTTGGTATTTCACGAATATCGAATTATTTACTTAATGAAGATCATGTATCAACATGTCCATTACTCAATAGTACAAGTCCGAAGAAGAAAGTTAAAGAATAAACATAAATAGCCCAAATACATGTCTTTTAGTTATATCAATTTAATTTTTCTTAATGTCTTTTTACTTATTGATCTTCTATTATATTGTGCTTCCATATAAAAACAATAGAAATGATTAGAAAAATAGTACTAGCGTTGTAATACAATTGGCTACAACTTCAATACGGTATTATCAAATACCATACTAAATTGAAATTTAATTAAAGATTCGAATTACTGAACCAATATTTAAAATATTAGTATCTAATATCTACTTTTAACTATTAATTACCGAATTATCAAACTTAATATTGATAATCTCAAACCAAATACCGAATATAGGACATGTTTTGTTTCTCTTTCCCATCATAACATTGAATTAATTAGTGGAGTACCTAAATTATTACTTGGAACAATATAATTCTACTCCCTCCATTCCACATTTTTGGTCCATACTATATTAAAAAATGTCTCCAATTATTGGCTAATTTAAAAAATTAAGATAGAGTTAATTTATTTTTTCCCATTTTGTCCTTAAATTGATTCTTTTTGAAAGTATGAATATCGTAAAGTTTCAGCCCAAGCAAGAAAGAAGAACTAAAGTCAACTAATGCTTAAGACATCCAAGTTCGGACATCTAAGCCAGTTCCGGAAAAGTGTCCCTCCATTTTTAATTTGGCATATAAAATAGTTACAAAGTGAATTATTATTTTTATTATTTATGATTGTTTTTTCTGTTCCTTTTTAGTTATCATGGTGTGCATTTTGAAAGTCAATGTGCAAATAATATTCTCTATTCCTTGTTAGTTGTCTTGTTATGCTTTTCGAAAGTCAGTATACAAATATTATTTCCTCTATTTCTATTTTAGTTGTCATATTGTGCTTTTTGAAAGTCAGTAGACAAATAATATTTCCTATGTTTCTTTTTAGTTGTCATGTTGTGTTTTTCAAAAGTCAATTTGACTAACTTTTAAAGCTAATTTAGATTACATTAATTTGATATTTTAAACAAAAACTTAGATGTTTTAAAACTATACAGAAAATACTATAAATTGTAATTTTTTAATGTCAATATGATGAAAAAGTATATCTTAAAATATTAGTTAAAGTTCATAGCATTTAACTCTCAAAAAAGAAAGGGAAAACTAAGCAAATACCCCATAATAGCAAAATAATTACAAACATATACTCTTTTACATTCATAACCCACTAAATAATTACACTAAATACCAGAGGTGTCAAAAGAATATGAAAAACCGACCAAACCTAACCGATTTATACTATTTTTTCAATAAAACCGAGGACTTTTATTTAAGTGTATAACCGTTCGGAACAATTGAAATGGTCTTTTTAATTTATGAAAAAAATCAAAAAAATCTCGAACCGATCCGAATAACCTTATATGTATGTAAATATATTTTTATATATTAACAATATGTTTTAAATTTATTAAATAAATATATTTTATAACATTTTTCAAATATAAATATAACTTAGGTCCTAGGATCTGGTGACTAGATGACTTTGGGTCTTTGCTCTTTAATTAGCTTTTACTTAATTATATTTAAAATTAAAAGATACTGTAATAGATATTCTATCAAACAATACAACAAAATCTATATAAACACTCCTATTAAATATTTAAGATCAAACAATACAACAACAAGATTTTACATTCTTGTCTTTTTGGTGAAAAATTAAAGTGCTTCTTCAAGAACATATTTGTGAAAGAAATATATTCATAGTAGTATATTGAGGTGATATTTTAAGAGAAAAAACTGAAAATTAACTGAACAGTAACTGATATAGAAGAGAAATCGATATGATTTTAAAGAAGTCTAATTTTGGTTATATATTATAAAATACCCAAAAAATTGGAATGGTATAATTTTTAAAAATAACTGATCGAACGTACCATTGACACCCCTACTATATAATCCCCCCCCTAAAAAAACTAATTTCGCTTAACTGATACTAAATCAGTATTATATTATGTGTTGATATCATTAAGGTTGATAATTTCGCTTAACTGATACTAAGTCAGTTGATGTATATATATATACTCTTATAGTATCATTGATTAATGAGTAATTTTTTAATAAGAAACCTTAATGATACCAATACAATTAAGCTATATACTTATTTAGTATCAGTTAAGCGAAATTATTAGCCTTAATGATACCAATACAGCATATGATACTGATTTAGTACCAGTTAAACGAAAATTATCAGTCTCAATGAATGGAGGGAATGTGCTGTAATTTATTTCTAAAGAATGGGTATTTCTTGAATTATTTTGGATTGGGTATTAAACATATAATTATTTTGAGTTTTATGTAGTTCTTCCAAAAAAAAACTATGACGAGTAAAAAGAAACGAAGGAATTATGCACTCTTTGGATATCAATGTATAAATAACCCTCGGGTCATGTTGATTTAAAAAGAAAAGAAAAAAGAATAGGGGCTGGCCGGAGAAGCTATCTCCGGCGAAGAAATAGAACCGGGAAGTAGTTTTAATTATTAAAAGTAAATATGGGCTATAAACAGTGATTAAAAAAAGGGGAACTTTCACATATAGCCACTCAAAAATAGCCTAATTACTCTCCATAGCTATAGTTTGCTAATTACAATTCGTAGCTACATGTTATATGGAGGAGAGAGGCGAGCGAGACTGGGAGAGAGAGGCGAGAGAGAGGGGAAAAAGAGTGGGACAAAGGTGAATTGTATATGTATATAGGTTAGATAATTGTATATTATACATATGTATTTGTATATTTTGGCGAATTATACATATACAAACGTGGCTAATTATACAAACTCGAAGTCAGCCCACGTAATTAATGTATAATGTTAGTCGTGAGTGGTAATTATAGCAAACTATAGCTATGATGAGTAATTAAGTAGTATAAGTTTGCTTAATCGCGTAATTTTCCCTAAAAAATAACCCCAAAAATGCATAATAATTAATAATTAATCTACAAAAATTATTTATATGAAAAATCCAACTTATATTATATATCCTATAGAAGCGATTCCGAAGTCAAAATGGTAAGAAAATTTGCCAAAATTCCAAAAGGACAACAAAATTGATTTTAGGATCAAAAGAGCAACTTTATAATGACAATTTAACGTCATTCAAATTAGAGCAGTAGCTGCAGAATGTGAATTCCCATGCGCCTTACAAGATGCAGACAACTTGCGCCTTGTAAGGCGCACGGGAATTGCGACTTCCCTGTAAATTAAAAATTATTTTTTTTTACTTCATTATAAAATTTTGGGATTCCCTGTAAATTAAAAAAATATATTTTTACTTCATTGTAAAATTCTTATGAGGGATGTTATATATTTCTTATATTAATTTATGTCTTGTTATTGAGATAGTTTTATTATTACTGTCACAATCCAAACCGTCGTGATTGGCACCCATACTAACCCTCCAGTGGGAGAACCATTAATGCTAATTAATTAACCAACTCTAATCACATACTAAGCATTTAAGTTACGGAAGCAAGTTAAATACTAAGGAAAGAAATAGGGAGTTCCCATAAACTCCAAACAAAAGTCTATCAACTAAAACAAATGCGGAAGTAACACCTAGAACTTGAAAGTCAATGTACCAAAATATCGAAAGTTCAACAAGTCTAAACAAGAAGGGATACAACCACAAACTAATGCACTAATAACTAACTAGAAAGTCTAAGTCCGAAATGGTGGACATAGACGAAAGAGAACCCATGACAGCCCGAAAGAATTGGCTCACCCTTGAATTCGAATGATCACTGATCTTCTAAGCGAGGTCTGTCAATAGCCGCCTAAAGATGCCCTGTACTCAACAAAGAAAGCGCAAGTGCATTATCCGTACACAACCACAGTGTATTGGTAGGCTCACACAGCTATCCCACTAAGTGCAACATACATAAATCAATACAACAATAGAATCACATACATATATTGAACATATACAATATTATCAACATTTACGAACAACGAACAACGAACAACTTCACATTTCTCAAGATACACAATTATGACAAGTCATTGGTCATCTCATGGAACCCAAACCCAAACAGTTAGCATACCGAAATGTGGTACTCGATCCAATGATTATGCCGGAACGTGGCAATTGATCCCATAATTATGCCGAAACGTGGCAACCGATCCAAGTTAGTGTGTCGAAACACAACACCCGATCCATTCAACAAGCCACAATCACTATCACAAGTACATTATCATAATCATACAATCAAGTCATGATTCATGGCATTCATCAATTATATATCCTCATTTACAACAAGTGTGATCAATAATGCAACATCCGCATACATACATGTATCATAATGAAGTTAGACAAACATACATCACACAATCATAGAATCACAACCATCACCTACCTCGAAACAAGCTTGAAACCCTAAGAAACTTGATCCTTTCCTTTCCGGATTCTTTCCGCTTGTTCTTGGTCTACAAACAATCAATATAATACGGGAATCAATAAACAATCACTAATTACCCGGATTACTAACAATTCTAACAATCCTAGATCATACCCATGAACCCAAGTATCCAAATTAGGGCTTTTTCCACCATAGTTTCTGTTTTATCTAAAAAATTAATTAGACTGGTTTTAAGAGTGACCACTTAATTTTTAAAGGAAATTAAGAAAACTATTTTTTCTAATAGATCAAAACAGTAAATCTATTGAAAACTAATAAAGGGGTTCGAGGTTCTTATTAGCATTTCGGGAAGGGTTTGAAAGCATCCGAAATGCCCGCTAATATGCGGTTATCCGGCAATTAACTATTTGGCTAAATTTATTTGACTTAACTTGAATTGAACAATTTTATAGTTAGGACCATTTTAAGGGAAAAAAGGGAAATATTAAGACACTATATCAGTTAAATATTTTGAAAAAATTAAGTTTTAAAGTGAAGGAAAATGAGTTCTTAATAAAATGACAAAGGTTTAGGCCCAAAATAACAAAATACAATTTTTTGGAATTAAGAGTGGGCCTTTGGCCTCCTTTCTCATTTTTTCGATCTACTTAATATTCTTTCAACTCCGAGACCTGTACGTTGATTTAATAGCTGACTGACTCGAAAAGAAGAAATTTGAGCCTTTATGGCTCTCTCGAAATGAGGTGAAGTAAAATGGAGTCCATGGTGAACTCATATAGATTTCACATGCAAAGAAATAAAATGCGTAAGTAATACTCATAGTGATTCATAAGAGAAATAAAAAGCAATAAAAACACTTCGAAACAACAATTCGGAAAAAAAGAAATTAACGACATCCCGAATACATGATTGAACTAGACTACCATTGACCTCAAATTGATAAAAGCATTATTAACACATAGTCCTCCTCCTTCAAATAATGTCAAAGAGTAGTAAGATTAGGCTAATATAGTCAACCAACAAAATTTCAAGCTATGCACTAGAAAACAAAATATAACTATATCATTTCACATAAAGGACAAATAGATAAGGATCAATTTTTTTATATTTTAAAAAAAAGATGGACTAATAAAACCAACAAAACACAATACATAAGGGTCAAACAAGCATTATAGATTATTAGCACAATATTAAATGTAAGAGAAAAGACTGCAATTAAACTGATCACTGAGACCCATTTTAGGATGAATGCACATCTTTTAGCAGATTTAACCGAAATAAAAAAAAATCCATGTGACTAAAAGATTTAACCGAAATAAAATCCCATGTGACCAAGTTATTTGGCAAGAAAAATTAGAGATAAACATAGCTATGCCACAAGAAATCATCACG
>JAJOOF010063869.1:0-19127 GCA_029582545.1 Solanum lignicaule | reverse complement strand
GCTCATATGTTTTAAAACAACTTCTTTCTTTGGTTTGAGATAATTACTCAAAACTTAGCTTAAAAGCTCTCTTGGAATCGATGTTCCCTTTTCTTGCTCAAATGTGAAAACATTTATAAACTCTTTGGGAATACTTAGTTCCCTTAGAGCTTTTTGAGAAATGAACTCAACTCTTTACTCTTTGCTTAACTTTGAAACTTAAGTCTTAAAACAAAGTTAAAACGTTGTGTTAAAGACATTTGAAAACTTTAAAACTTAGCTTTGACTTGCTTCTTAACTTTTAGACTTGACTCTTAACTTCTCTTGACTTTGATCCTAACTTTCCTTGAATTGGATTATGGATTCAAGGTTCATGATCTCATGTTTATGGATGATTTCATGATGTTTAGATGTACCTTAGAGTGTTGGAATCAACTAGAAAATATAGGTACATTGCTAGGGAACAAGTACAAAAAGGTGGAAAACGAATGGGGAGAACTGGCGTCCCTGGCGCTCTAAGAGGCGCGGGGCGCCAGCCCTCAACATTCAGGGAACAAGTTGGGGAGCTCTGGCTGGCGCGTCACCCCAGAGCCCCACATTCAAGGACTGCTTTTGGGCGCGCTGGCTGGCACGACGCCCCACCCCCTTCCCCAGGTGTTTGACGACTTTTCTTCTCCGTTTTTCAACTCTAAACTTCAATGGTTCTTTCCCCAAACACTTAGGATCATCTATACCCTCAATATATGATAGATTCAAACCGAAATTACACCCGAAAACATGAATTAAATCGCAAGAAACTTCAACAAAACAACCCATAAGAATTCAAACGAATTTCATCAAGAACTCAAAAGATTTACTTTCAAATCACACATATTTCGCTGAATTGAATCATGATTGGCATGTAGGTGAATTAACCCAACGCTATGTGATCTCACATACCTTGTAAGGATCACCCCCGATGAAATCCACAAGCCAAACTCGATGATCTTGACGAATCTTGAACGTTCTTCTCCTTTCTCCTCTTTTCTCCTCTTCTTTTTTCTTCTCTCAAAACCCTAACTTTTTTTCCAAAAGCGTAAACTAACTAAGTTCAGTTTAGACCCCTAAGTAATTACCAAAAACGAATTAAAATAAAAGGGTTTGGAAAAGACCAAACTACCCTTCAAAAATCCGGATTTGAACTTTCCTTAATCCAACAGCCCAACTTCCAAAGGACATAACTTACTCATACGAACTCAGAATTGCGCAAACTCGGCGGCGTTGGAAAGATCATTCCAACCATATCTGGAAGTACACATAAATCATCCTGAGCTAGGAGTTATGGCCGTTTGAAGTTGGCCAAAAACTCACTTTTCCTAACCTAACAAATTTCCAGATTTTCAATTCTTTCCAAAAATGACTATTTCCAATTCTTAGCTTCTTCCTAGCTATTTCAAATTGCGAGATGTTACAGTAAATGTCGAGAATAAGAAGAAAATGAGATATAAATAATACAAAATAAAAATATATTTTTAAAAAATACTAAAATAAAAAAATTTCAAAATAATAGAAATAAAAAATAAATTAAATAAAAATAAAATAAAATGAAGAAATTAAAAAATAGCCAACTTGTAATTATGTCATATAATTTATCAGTGATTCATGTAATCCTCTGCCACTTTACCTAATTACCCGTTGATTAAGTAATTACATGATCAACCAAACATATAGAGTCAATTACATCAAATTATCAGAGCGGCTTTCTAAACAGGGATATGTTTTTCTTTTATTTTTTATATAGACATATAGCCGAAAAACAAATGTTAATAACCTGGACCATTTTGTTTTATATTTATAGATGTTTTTTCTTTAAAGAAAAAGAGAGAGGTAATTGTTATGGAAAAGGAATTAGAATAGTTGAAAATTATTCATTTTTTTCTTAAATTTTGAAGGTGAGAACACGTAATTACTAATTAGCATGGAAAGAGAAAAAAACAAGTTAATAATAATAAATAAGAATTCAACTCTATTTTAGGTCTACCTTTATATCATCTACATAGTCTAAAAATAAAAATTAATGAGTTTACATTACTTCGTAGACAGTACTCTAGATCAACCCCACATATCACTTGAATCAACTTTTATGCTACATGTTAACTTTGATCCCTCTACCTTTTCTTTAAACCACTTATCTTCGCTTTGAATTGCAACAAGAAATTAATCTCCAAAATAAAAAAAGTCATGAAAGTGACACATAAAATCATAGGTTGCATATTTTGTGATCGAAATGGGATTTATAGCACATGTTAGTATCCTCAATGGTGATGAGTGATTAGTTAGCGGGTTCATCTAAATCTAGATATATATTTCGCGGAACATTTTTTTTTTTTACTATATTAAAAGAGTGGCCGGTTTAAAGGAAGTACCAATATGTTAGTTATCTGTCAATAAAATTGAAGTTAAGGGTTGTTTAGTCATTTACATATAAACTAATATATTAATATAATGATAGCTAATCTATTAATACCACTTTGTCTTTCTCATAGCTTTTGTTATTTTCATTAATTTAAATTTGTGTCGTGAAATAATCATGTATTAACTTCTCACTGGGAATGATTTCGTTCATGTCATAGTCCATATCCTGCATGAAGCCCCAATTAAGGGGAAATGGAAGGATTCCATTTTGTATTTGTGTATAAAAATTCATGTTTTATTGTGCTAATTTGTTATATTTCCGATAGGATTATCTTCAGTTATATGTTTGTAAAATTATTGAAATTATACTAAGCAATTATTAGCATTTGAAAGTTTCGGTTATTTATCTCATATAGATATTACTATCTAAAGTATTGAGCTCGTGTTGATACATGCAAGATTCAGCTAGTATCAAGAAAAAAATTGCTTGGGTCTTTTTACTCATATTTTTCTTTTAATAAAATATAGAAACGAAGTCGTATTGAACCCTCTTTCTTTGATTTCAATTTTTGCGAGTGTTAGTTGTAGCTATAGGGACCAAACTTAATAGCTTTCGTCTAAATTTTGTATTTGTACTAAAAAATATTAAATATATACACTTTTTAATTTAAAATTCATTAAGTTTTAAAGACCAAAATCCTGAATCCATAAGCTTTAGAGACTTTGCCTCTATGTGTTACTATGCATATCTTAAAGAAGCCCAGAATATTTTCCTCAAAGGATTAGCAAAATATGGTAGATTTTAAATTTCCTTTTGAGAAAAAAGGAAAACCAAATTTATGGTAAATCTGTCGCCCTTCCTTCAGAAAAATAAAATCAAATATGATAAAAAAAAAATTAGAACAAACACCTAACAATAACAATAATAATAGCACATAAAAACTCAAAATTATTGATACAACAATCCAACTACTAGGAGTGACATATCCTAGTTTCAATACAACTACAATTTGATTGAAATGACAACACAACTACAATATGAATGAATTATGAAAAGACAACAAACAAGAAGTCAAAAACTCATGCAAACACTTATAAAGCAGCACCCCTCCACAAACCCCCCCCCCCCACTATGGGTTTTTAAAAGGTGTGAATGGAAATGAAGAGTTGCTACTTTTATGAAGAGTTGTAACTTTTATGAAAAATTGTGACTTTTCTAAAGAATTGTGACTTTTATGAAAAGTTATGACTTTTATGAAAAGTTGTGACCTTTCTGAAAGATTGTGACTTTTTCAAAGGGTTGTGACCTTTTCTGTAAGGCACAATAAGAACCTTTTTACACTACCCTTTGTTTTCTATAAATTGAGAGATTTCCTCTCATTTTAAGAGAATCAATTTTCTGGACTTCTTCTACTACTAACTCTATTATTCTAAGTGTACTTTACTATCGTTGAGTGGTTCGCTAACACCGTGGTTTTAGGTACTGTTACAGCGGTAAGTAAGATCATTCTATCCTGGAAGGATATATTCCATTAACCTCGAGTACTTGAAGGGGATAATTTTCTTAAGGGGACACTGTGCATTCAGTGGGCTCGATTTTCTTCTTTGAGAAAAATATTTTGTATAGTGTTTCCAATTTGTTTCTGATTCTATTTTCTCTACTAGTTTTAATTTTTTAGTTTTGAAAATACTCTTTGTTGTTTCTTACCAAGTTCTTCAAAGTTTTGTTCTAAGTATCTTAGGAATACAAGATGAACAACACTCACTATTTCAACAATCACTTAGAAGTATTGGAACCATTAATCAATATTTGATGATTGATATGATTATCCACATGATGTACTATTGAGAGAGTCAACAAACAACAAGTTGATTGTGTCTTTAAGGAAGTTTTGTGAATCCGTAAAATCATCTTCTTGGAAAATATTTACGAGGCATGAAAGATTTAACGCACATTCGACGACAAACGTTGGTACTTGAGTAGCATGTAAATAATCAGTGTTTCCAAATACAGTAACACCCAAAATTTCCTTTTTCCTTCTTAATAATCAGAAAAGTTTGAACTTTTAAGAAAGTTAATTTAATCCTACTTTATAAGAAAATTGAACTTCATAATTAAGTTTTGACAAAATTGTTAGTACTAAGTGCTTTAGAGGTCATTTAACTATAAGAAATATGCAATAAAGTTATAAAGTTTTAGTTTTAAAAAGTAACTCAATTAAAAAAATATCTCCCATAAAATTATTTAATTAAACTTTTCATTAAAAAAAAACTAACATAATTTGTTCATAACATGTAGACATAGATAGACCTCATATTGATTCATGATTTGTGTAAAGATATGACACCTGGCCTAACTCAAAAGCTAGCTCATAAGGGGAGGTTTGTCCAAGTCCATATAAGGATATCAAATTCCCATCCCTTTACCGATGTGTGACATCTTAACACTCCCCCGCATCCAGACTTCAATTGGAGCATGATCACTTCTAAATGGGGACCATCATCGATGAACAACAAATTGAGACCTATCTTAACACTCCCCCGCATCCAGATTTCAACTGGAGCATGAACACTTCTAAATGGGGACCATCATCGGTGAACAACAAATTGGGACCCCGCACGCCCAGATCTCAACTGGAGCGTGAACACTTCTAAATGGGGGCTCATTATCGGTGAACAACAAATTAGGATGTGCCTAGCTAGCTTTGATACCATTTAAAATATATGACATGGGTCTAACTCAACCCTAAATGATAGCTCATGAGAGGAGGTTTGTCCAAGTCCATATAAGGAGACCAAATTTCCATCCCTCTACCGACATGGGCCATCTTAACAATTTGATTTCAATTTTTGCTAGTTAGGGACAAAGTGCTAGGTTTTATCATTGATTTAATCGAACTAAGGAGTAATTTTTATCTATATTTTCTATTTGTACTAAGAAATTGTTAACTTTCAAGAACCAAAATCTTTTAAACCATAAGCTTTAGAGACTTTGCCTCTGATGCTTACTATGTATGTATACCTTCAAGAGAAGCACGACATTTTCCTCCAATAGAAAGATTATCAAAACATGTGAAATTAGAAATAAGGAAGAACCTATATTTATGGTTAATATATGTTGTCCTTCCTTCAAGAGAGGAAAATCAAATATGATAAAAAAAAATAAAAAATTAGAACAAACAATAACATCAGATAATAGTACACAAAAACTCGAATTGTTTCTTGTTCAATAAAATTATCACGCTGTAAATCAACAAAACTCAAAGTTATGTCTCTTTCACCTTCAAGTTTACCTACTATTATAGCATGACATACATATCATTTCAAAATGAAAATAATCCAGCTTCAATACAACTTCATATGTTATTGTTACATTTTATTAAAAGAAAATATGAGTGCAAAGACAACACACCCCCTACCCACCCACCCCAAACACACATAATTGCAGTAATCACTTATAAATATTGGAACCATTATTGTTTGCTTAAAGCGTACACTTAATGAATAGTTCGATTATCCACATGATGTACTATTGACAGAGCCAACAAACAACAAGGTGATTGTGTCTTTAAGGAAGTTTCTTGAATCTGTAAAATCATCCTCTTGGAGAATATTTACGAGGCGTGAAAGATTTAAGGCAGGTTCGAGGACAAACGTTGGTACTTGGGTAGCCTGTAAATAATCAGTGTTTATATCTTTCCATGCATTTGCAATTTGCCTTTGAGCCTCAACATATGCCTCTTGTTTTGAAGCTCCATATTCTTTCATGTAACATTCAATGAATGAAGCTCCATGTTCCCTTTGTTGTTCGTGCTGCATGCATCAAATACAATTCAGTATGACGTTTAAATTAAACATCTATTTTTATAAGTTCAAACTATATATATAATATGTTGGTGTATATACTATATATATACTTACTTCATGTCCAATAATATCGTCCTTTAATCTATTGATTAGCAATGTAGCTGGAGCGATCAAAGACTCATTTATCATCCATTCGAAAGTCTCGTTGGATATAAATTCGTCCGCAACAGTCAAACAAGTAATCAAAAGCAATTGAACGGCAACAGTTAGAGTAGCGTTTTTCATATATTCCTCGCATTTTGGAATAATATCATCTCTCAACCATTCTGCTTCCTTAAGATAACTTCTGATCCACTTATTTATCTAAAAAAAAATATATATATATATATATTGATTAGAAGCATTAATTATTTGTAATCATCAGTGATATCAATCTCCGGTTTAACTGATTGATGGGACCACTTACCTTAATTTTTGCATAGTAGACATAGTCTGTTTTACCATCTTTGGTCAATTCTTTTTCCATTTCATCAAAGTAATCTAAAAAAACTTGATAAAGTGGTCTCATATAGGGTGATATCGAATCCATAGCACTAATATCACATCTGCACATGCATAAATTTAATTTATAACACATATTTCTTACTCAAAATGTAACAACATTATATTGTAAAGAGTTAAAGTAAATTACGTTTTACCTCTCGACTGCATCGGTGTAAGGCACAAGTTCGTCATAAGTTGCATAAGCATCATAGAAATCATCAGTGATGGTAATGATACCAATATTTTTGTTATTGTCCTTCTTGCATGTCCATATTGAGGCCCAAAATACACCCCAATTGCCCAAAAATAACTTTCCACCAATTTGTCTCTTGCATATGGATATTTGTTTTCATGATCCAAATCCTTCCACCACCTATATATGTATATAATATTTATAATATATCACACAATGTGCGTAATATATATATATATATATATATATATATATATATATATATATATATATATATATATAAATGTGTGTGAGAGAGAGAGAGAGATTAATTAAAGACAATATATGTATAAATTTATATACCTTGTAAGATCACTAAGCTCTCTTTGGTGCATCTTTTGCAAAATGTGGAAGTCCAATTTTGCAAATTTTAAAAGCAAATCATCATGTGATTCAATGGTCTCGTAAATAGGTATGTATTTACATTTGGTACATTTGTATGAATGGGCTGGATCAAGGCTTCACTAACTTGGGCCTTGAGTGAGTTGTCCAATTTAGGGTCCATGAACTTGAGATTTAGAGCTTCTTCAAGAATTTCTTCTCCATGCACTCTTAGTTGTGCTGCTTCGTATAAACTTAATAAGCCTGGAACATCTTTAGTATGAGTTTCCTTGAATTTTCCGTCGTCGTTGGTGAATTTTTTGAACACATCTGATTAATTGTCGTCATAGTTAGATATTAAACAACCTTTTTGGGGATATATACTAAAGTTTTAACTTATAAGCCTCATCTAAGTACTATAAATATTATATTTTTCAGTTTATAAAAAAAATGAATTCATAAAGATTAAATTCTGAATTCACCTCGTCAATATTTTACTTTTGACCAGAAAGGAATTAGTAATCAACATTGATAAGCTACATAGGATAATTAGAGTAGCGATACGATACCAAAGGACATGTAATGCCTTTGTCGTCTCAGTAGTCTAAAACGAAGAGCAACAACACAAAGATTATCGTCGTTATCTTCATTTTTATTTTGTTCAAATTCTTCAAAAATATTCTGAATGGATGTTTTGATATCGTTTTCGAAATGACATGCCACTCCCAATCGTTGGATGGTGTCAATCAAGACAAGTTTTTGTGTACTATTATTAGGAGTCTCCACCAACATTTGCCCGACTTTTTCTTTCAATTCTTCAAGTTCACATTTTTCTTGGCTACTAATTTCCTGCACCAAATGTTACTATAGTTAGTATAATCCGATATGTGGAATTAGAAGAAGGTCGAGTGCACCTTATCTCTACATTGTGGAGGTACAATCATACATATACTATTTCAGAAAGATCCTCGGCTCGAAGGAAAATTTTGAAAAATGTATATACACAAGTAAAAATGACATATCAAATAATAGGAAAGCATTACATAGTATTCAGAAAACATGGAACAATAACAATAATTAAACAACACGATTGATTACCAAAGCACATAAAATAAAGGAGGTAATAGAAATCGTAAAGACGAGAAATTATGAGAATAATGCTAGCGCTACTACTATTAATACGATACACCAAATTTACCAACAAGCCTATCTCACAGGAAAACGGGACACACACACACATATATATATATATATGTGTGCATAACATACCGTGAGTTGAGGAGTGTAGGAGAGGAAATAGTTTCCCCAAACACTTGAGTGATATTTTCCCAATGGACGTTTAATCGTAGTATTAACCATTTCTAATTGATTCATACTTTTCTCTCTCTTTCTCTCAAATGTGAGATTTGCTGCTATACTTGGTGAGGTATTTACAGTGCGCTTGGGACGATAAGTGTCAAGTCATAAATAGTCTAGTAGTTAATTTAAAATTTTAAGATAAAATTAACTATTTTCTCTCATTTTATCTTTAATAATGTTTTTGAAACTTACAAATACCTAAATTATGAAGAGATGATAGATTAATTAAAATTCACTGGAAAAAAATAAAAATATATCATAAGTTTCTAAATTATATTCATAACAATTTTTTAAAAAACATAAACATAGTGCACATAAATATAATTTAAAACTTAGAATACTAACAAAATTATGGTAATGAAAATAAATAAATATATAATACGAAAAATTGCATGGAATCACATTAAGTAAAGGTTGAGAATGAGAAGAAAATGAGATATAAATAATAAAAAAATATATATATATTTTTATAATATATTAAAATAATAAAAATAAAAAGTATTTTAAAATAATAGAAATAAAAATAAATAAAAAGGAGAAAAATAAAAATTAGAACTAAAATGAAGAAATTAAAAAGTAACAACCTTGTAATTACATCATGTAATTAACCAGTGTATTCACAACTCACTCTCCCCCACCCCTGCTCGAGAATTCGAGAATGTAATTACCTCTGCCACAACACCTATTATGTCATGACCTGAGTCTACACCCTGGACATGACCGGCACTTGAAGACCATTGCTGGTCCCCAAGCGAACCCTCTCCTGGCTGACTACAAGCGGAAGACTAACTCAAACATACAAAGCTTAAAAACTGAATAAATATTCATGAAACTTAAATAGAAAGCTTTAACTCAAAAGAAAACTCTGAATAATATAATATATTCAACTTGCCATAAAAATAGGCAACTTAAGTTTTTAAAACATTTAATAAAATAAATGATATAGACTTCTCAACTATACTGACTATCTAAGAAGCCTCTAACTGATAAAGATGGAAGTCGGGACAAGACCCACTACATCCTGACTAAATTGAAAAGTAAATGAAATCCGAAAGCAAGGAGGCTCACCATAGCTAACTCAAACTCTTGGATGAATCAACGAAGCTCCTGTTGATGATCCTGAATACATGTGTCTGTATCATGAGAAGATGCAGGCCAAATGGCTTAGTACGTGGAATGTATGAGCATGTAAGAGGAATTCTAAAGCATAACATAAGCTTGAAACTTGATAAAAAGGAAACATACTTACCTCTTCTCAAACTTACTTAACTCAAGGATACTCAAAACTACTCAAACTTACTCAACTCAAAAGTACTCAAGGATAAGATACTCAACTCAGAGATATGTTATTCGACTCTGGGTTCTCAACTCTGGATACTCAACTCAATATGACTGAACTCCTTTCAATATAAAACAATTTAAAACAAGTGCAATATAAAGAACAAACTGTTTAAAAACATGATGTCAACTCTATGTGTATGCAAGGATACAACATAACTCTGAAATGTATGTAAAAATACAAATAACTGTATATATAAGAATACAATAACTTCTGTGGGAGTTTCACTAACCGACAACCATCACATAAGAGCTATAGTGATGATACAACGATCTACCTCACGTTGCCAGCGCATCCTATATCTTGCCAAGGGCATAGGACCTGAACTACTAAGTGGATCCACTAGTCTATTGTGAAAATGGTTCATCTAAAAAGTATGACCTTTTCTACCCATGATGGCTACATAGTTTATGGGGGCTGTGAGTTGTCTGAACTCTCCCCCATATCGGTGCTCAATACTACTCCCAAGATATACTAGCTCTTATGTTTAAAACATACTTCTTCTGTGATTTGAGATTAGTGCTCAAAAACTTAGATCAAAGACTATCTTTGAAATAAAAGTTTCCCCTCTTGCCTGATTTAGAAAACGATTACTCTTTTCTGAAAACTAGCCCGAAGGCTCTTTGGAAATCTTAGTTTCCGTTCTTATTTAAATGTAAAAACATTTTAAATCTCTTTGGGAATACTTAGTCCCCATATACTTTTTGAAGAAAAGAACTTCAACTTTACTCTTTACTGAACTCAAAACTTAAGTCTTAAAACAAAGTTAAAACGTTTGAAAAAGACTCCTTAAAATATGGTTCATGCCGAATTATGGACATGAACGACTCAATGCAAGGTTTTAAATAACCATAGATAGAACTCAATACTTGGAACTCAAGAACTTCAATGATACTACTAATTTCAAAAATGCTCAACTCAGAGGGTTCATGCGGAATTATGAGCATGAACTACTCAACTCAAGGACTCAAAGATACTTCTCATCTCAAGACTGTTCGACTTATAATGTTCATGCGGAATTATGGGCATGAACAACTCAACTCATGGACTTCATGGGTAATAGGTAATAGTACCATGATTTGAAATGTAATCTCAAATGGGTTAGAAACTCAATACTTAAGACTTACGACCTGAAGATATTTCTCCTCTCATAGATACTCAATTTCTAGAGTTCATGCGGAATTTAATAGCATGAACGACTTGACTCGTAGGTCTACATAAACTCATGTATATAACTCTTCTCATTCTCATACTTACTTACTCAAAACTTAACTCAAATTGATGATGGATCTCAAAGGATTCACAATTGAACTCAAATGCTTTCTTGAACTCTACTCTTAACTCTCTCTTGAAATGTGAATTATGAATTCAAGAGTTATGGTTCATGATATGAAAGATATAGATGATAGTGTAGACTCATGAATACATTCTCCTCACTCTTATGCTCACTTACTCGAGTCTTGAAACAAGTTACTAGAAGTTGTAGAAGACTCCACAAAAGGACTCAAAGGGACTTTCTTAGAATGTTCGAAAGAATTCTCAAAACTTAAATCTTCCTTGAATTTGAATTATGAATTTTATCATGTTATGAATGATTTCTAGGTGTTTAGAAGTAGCTTAGAGTAGTTAGAATCGAAAAGGAATGAAGGTGCACTTTCAACGAACTCAAACGGGGCAACCGATGATAAACTGGATGGGGCAGGCGACCCTGGCGCTATGGGTGGCGCGGGGCGCCAGCCCCTAAAATTCAGAGGAGGGTTTGGGGAACTCTGGCTGGCGCATCGCGCCATGCCCCAACCTAGAAAATCGCCGAATTTTCCTTGCTCGTTTTCTCACCCTAACTCGTTTAGAATCGAACGGTTTCTTCCCCAATCACTTAGAATTGATTACTTAACATAAGTACACTCTAATCTACTCAATACATCCCTTAAAACACTCACTTTGATCTCAATAAATCATCAAAAACCCAACATAACAAGATTTAGAAAGAACTTCAAGAACACCTATCAAGAACTCATCAAGAACTCTAATCTTTCAACTTCAAGAATGAAATTTGCACTGAAATTAACATGTTTGGCATGTGGGTGAACAAACCCATCAATATGGAAGCTTACATACCTCTTAGGGATCAAACCCATGGCGAAAATCCGTTACAACACACAAGAATCTCGACGAACGCTTGATCCTCTCCTCTTTTCTCCTCTTTTCTCTTCTTCTTTTCTCTTCTTGAACTCTCAACTAAAACCCTAGGCATAAACTAGGATTATAAAACTGAACCTAATCATATTAGACCCCTAAAATATTACTAAAAACGAATTAAATCTGATTGGGTAAGGAAAAGACCAAAATACCCCTCTAAATTCGATTAACTTTCCTTAACTGGACAACCTAACTTCAAAGGGCCATATCTTACTCACCCGACCTCAAAACTGAGCAAACTTGGTGGCGTTGGAAAGATAATTCAAAGATATTTCCTACGGTATCTGGTAGAACACCTAACTCATCCTGAGCTAGGAGTTATGGTAGTTTGAAGTCGACCCAAAACTCATACTTAGCTTAAGTTGCAAAATTTCAGATTTTGCTATCTCTAATTTAATTCTTTTTGGAACTTAAGGTGCTACGTCTAGTGACCTTAACACTCAAGAAATTTTAAATTCCTTGCGAAAATCTCACTCACTACAAATAAGGGTTCGAGTCTTAGTTCAAAAATTTTCTGGGGTGTTACATATTACCTGTTGATCAAGTAATTACATGATCAACCAAACATATCAGACTCAATTAAATCAAATTATCAGGGCGACTTTCTAAACAAGGATATGTTTTTTTTTTATATTGACATATAGCCGAAAAACAAATGTTAATAACCTGGACCATTTTGTTTTAGTCGAATGTGAATACTTATATGTTTTTTCTTTAAAGAAAAAGAGAAAGGTAATTGTTATGGAAAATGAATTAGAATAGTTGAAAATTATACATTTTTTTCTTAAATTTTGAAGGTGAGAACACGTAAATTAGCATGGAACGAGAAAAAAACAAGTTAATAATAGTAAATAAGAATTCAACTCTATTTTAGGTCTACCTTTATATCACAATTCACATATATAGTCTAAGTAAAAACTGATGAATTTACATTAACTCATAGACAATACTCTAGATCAACCCCACCTATCACTCGAATCAACGTTAACTTTATGCAACGTGTTAACTTTGATCCCTCTACCTTTTTTTTTTTTTCAAATCACTTATCTTCTTTGAATTGAAACAAGAAATTGATCTCCAAAATAAGTAAGAGAAAAAATCATAGGTTGCATAAGGCCTATTTTGTGATGGAAATGAGTTTTATAGCACGTGTTAGTATTGTCAATGGTGATTAGTGACTAGTTAGTGGGTTCATCTAAATCTAGATATATACGTGGCGAAACATATTATTTTACCATATTAAAAGAGTGGGTTTAGAGGAGGTATATATCAATATGTAAGTTATTTGTCAATAAAATTGAAGTTAAGGGTTGTTTAGTCATTTACATATGAACTAATATATCAATGATAGCTAATATATTATACCACTTTGTCTTTTTCATAGCCTTTGTTATTTTCATTAATTTAAGTTTGTGTCGTGAAATATTCATGTATTAACTTCTCTTTCATGTCATAGTCTATATCCTGCACAGGGGCGGAGCTACAGCCTAGTAAGAGCGGTCAAATGAACATCCTTCGTCGGAAAATTATATCGGGTATATAGGCAAAATATAGTCTAATATCTGGATATTTATTAATTGAAAACACTTTGACACAGCAAAGGCAGATGGTCCGACGGTAGGCGCACTCGTTCACCTCATGGAGGTCTGGGTTCGATCCCCACTAGCTATATTTTTTAATACAAATCTCTTTTTAAACAAAAAAACACAGAAATTTTTGTGCACCTACTCGTCGGAAAAAAAAATGTTGTGTACCCACTCTGCTAAAAATTTATCTACTCTTTAAAGGTTGAACACCCTTGGCGAAATTTCTGGCTCCGCCACTGATCCTGCATGAAGCCCCAACTAAGGGGAAATGGAGGGATTCCATTTTGTATTTGTGTATAAAAATCCATGTTTGATTTGTTATATTTCCGATAGGATTATCTTCACTTATATGTTTGTATAATTATTAAAATTATACTAAGCATTTATTAGCATTTGAAAGTTTCGACTATATATCTCATATAGATATTACTACCTAAAGTATTTAGCTCGTGCTAGTACATGCAAGATTTAGCTAGTATCAAGAAAAAAAAGTTGCTTGGGTCTTTTCACTCATATTTTTCTTTTAATGAGTAAAGTATAGCAATGAAGTCGTATTGAACCCTCTTTCTTTGATTTCAATTTTTGCCATTCAGGGATGGAGTGTTAGTTGTAGCGGACCGAACTTAATAGCTTTCGTCTAAATTTTGTATTTGTACTAAAAAATATTAAATATATACACTTATTAATTAATTTAAAATTCATTAACTTTTAAAGACCAAAATCCTGAATCCATAAGCTTTAGAGACTTTGCTTCTATTTGTTACTATGCATATCTTAAAGAAGCCCAAAATATTTTCCTCAAAGGATTAGCAAAATATGGTAGATTTTAAATTTCCTTTTGAGAAAAAAGGAAAAACCAAATTTATGGTAAATCTGTCGCCCTTCCTTCAGAAATATAAAATCAAATAGGATAAAATAAAATTTAGAACAAACACCTAACAATAACAATAATAATAGCACATAAAAACTCAAAATGATTGATACAACAATCCAACTACTAGGAGGGACATATCCTAGTTTCAATACAATTGCAATTTGAGTGAAAAGACAACACACAAGAAGTCAAAAACTCATGCAACGAACCCCCTTCATCGAAAAAGTACACTATATAAGATTAAATTTTGAATATATGTGTACTATTGAACCCCCTGAACATACACCAAAGGTGTAGCTCAGTGGCGTTGGGGTTTCAGGAATTTGCTCTACTGCACGCGAGGTCGCGTGTTCGAATCCGGGTAGAGGCATTTTGTTTTATCAGCTTATTTCAGGCGTTTTATTTTTTTTAAATAAATAATAATGCAATCAGAAAATGATGTTTAGTTCCAAAAAATTAAAACGCTGATTGGGAATTTAGGAATTATTAGTTTAATCCCTAATTACAAAGTCAAATATTAAAAAATCCGTTTCTTCTTGATTCGACCGTTTAATCCGACCCGTTTATATCCGATTCGACCCGTTTATTTGTGGATATTATTTACGTGATTAATTTTTTTGAACCCCCTTGATGAAAATCCTCCCTCCGCCACTGCCCTCCACCCCACCCCACCCCACACACACTATTTCAACAACCACTTAGAAGTATTGGAACCATTAATCAGTATTTGATGAATGATACGATTATCCAAATGGTGTACTATTGACAGAGTCAACAAACAACAAGGTGATTGTGTCTTTAAGGAAGTTTCGTGAATCCGTAAAATCATCCTCTTGGAGAATATCTACGAGGCGTGAAAGATTTAAGGCAGGTTCAAGGACAAACGTTGGTATTTGAGTAGCATGTAAATAATCACTGTTTATATCTTTCCATGCATTTGCAATTTGCCTCCAAGCCTCAGCATATGCCTCTTGTTTTGAAGCTCTATATTCTTTCATGTAACATTCAATGAATGAAGCTCCATGTTCTCTTTGTTGTTCATGCTACATCAAATACAGTATGACATTTAAATTAAATATCTATTTTTATAAGTTCAAACTATATAATATGTTAGCGTATTTATATATACTTACTTCATGTCCAATAATATCGTCCTTTAATCGATTGATTAGTGATGAAGCTGGAGCGACCAAAGACTCATTTATCATCCATTCGAAAGTCTCGTTGGGTATAAATTCCCCCGCAACAATCAAACAAGTAATCAAAATCATTTGATTGGAAACAGTTATGGTAGCGTTTCTCTTATATTCCTCACATTTTGGAATAATGTCATCTTTCAACCATTCTGCTTCCTTCAGATAACTTTTAATCCACTTATTCATCTAAAATAAATAAATATATATATTTATCAAAAGCGTTGTTTGTAAAATAAATGATATCGATTTATGATTTAACTGATTAATGGAGCCAAGTTATATTCATAACAAACTTAGCTTACCTCAATTTTTGCATAGTAGACATAGTGTGCTTTACCATCTTTGGTGATCAATTCTCCTTCCATTTCATCAAAATAATCTAAAAGGACTTGATAAAGAGGTCTCATATAGGACGATATCAAATCCATAGCGCTAATGTCACATCTGTACATACATAAATAACACATATATTTCTTACTCAACGTAACAACGTTGTACATTTAATTATTAATTAAGTTTATAAAAGTTTTACCTCTCAACTGCGTCGGTGTAAGGCACAAGTTCGTCGTAAGTTGCATAAGCATCATATAGATCATCAGTAGTTGTAATGATAACGATTAATTTTGTTAACGTTCTTCTTGCACGTTTGTATTGTGGCCCAAAATACACCCCTGTTGCCCAAAAATAACATTCCACTAGTTTGTCTCTTGCATATGGATATTTGTTTGAATGATCAAGATCTTTCCACCACCTATATATGTGTATTATACGTATAATATATCATACGAAGAATATATATACATATGAATATGATTAATTAAAGAGGATACATATATTTACCTTGTTAGTTCACTAAGCTCTCTTTGGTGCATTTTTTGCAAAATGTGGAAATCCAATTTTGCAAATTTCAAAAGCAAATCATCATGCGATTCAATATTTTCGTAAATACGCATGTATTTACAAGCTACCACTCTTGGTATATTTGTATGAATGGGCTGGAACAAGGCTTCACTAACTTGGGCCTTGAGTGAATTGTCCAATTTAGGGCTCTTGGACTTGAGATGAGTAACGGTAAAAGATAGAGCTTCTTCAAGAATTTCTTCTCCGTGTACTCTTAGATGTGTTGCTTCGTATAAACTTAATAAGCCTTGAACATCTTTAGTAAGAGTTTCCTTGAATTTTCCGTTGTCGTTGGTGAATTTTTTGAACACATCTGATTAATTATTGTCATAGTTAGATATTCAACAACTTTTTTCGAGATATATACTAAAATTTTAACTTATAAGCCTCATCTAAGAACTGTAAATATTATATTTTGAATTCGTAAAGATTAAATTCTAAATTCATCTCGTTAAACATTTTACTTTTGACCATAAAGGAATTAGTAATCAACATTAATAAGCTGCATAGGATAATTAGATAAATACGATACCAGAAGACATGTAATGCCTTTGTCGTCTCACTAGTCCAAAACGAAGAGCAACAACGCAAAGATCATCGTCGTTATCTTCATTTTTATTTTGTTCGGATTCATCAAAAATATTTTGAATGGATGTTTTGATTTTGTTTTCGAAATGATATGCCACTCCCAATCGTTGGATGGTGTCAATCAAGACAAGTTTTTGTGTACTATTATCAGGAGTTTCCACTAACATTTGCCTGACTTTTTCTTTCAATTCTTCAAGTTCAAGTTTTTCTTGGCTACTAATTTCCTGCACCAAATGTTTAGTGTTATTATTGTTCTACTAACTATAAATAGCAACAAATGCAATACAACAACAATAATATAGTCAGTATAACTCTATAGGTGGAATTAGAAGAAAATAGAGTGCATCTTACCTTTACCTCGTGGAGGTACAACCGTATAGACACTATTTCAGTAGTAAAAATGACATATATCATATAATAGGAACATGGAACAATAACACTAATTAAAAAATACGATAACTAAAGTACATAAAATAACGGGAGGTATTAGAAATCGTAGGACGAGAAATTATGAAAATAATGCTAGCTACTAGCTACTACTAATCATGATATGAACAAAGAAACAAATACGATATATCAAATTTATCATCAAGCCTATCTCACAAAAAAAAACGAAACATACTGTGAGTTGAGTGTAGGAAAGGAAATAATCTCCCCAAACACTTGAATGATAATTTGCCAATGGACGTGTGATAGTAGTATCAACCATTGCTTATTGATTCTTAATTTTTTTTTCTTTCTCTCTCTAAAATGCTTTAATTATTACAATTTGAGATATGTTGCTATATTTGGTGAGGTATTTTATATGTATTTGGCTCAACATCATTATCGTTCTCTTTATTTTTTTCAAGTTTTTATTTGGACGGAGAGATATTGTTATAAATTTAAATCAATAATTGAGATTTATTTTAATAAAATAAAGATACTCGAACTTGCAACCTTCGGGTTGTAAGTGAGGGGTGCTTACCATCCGAAAAACTCCCTCTCGTCATAAAGATACGTTTCAACTACGACTAAGATAATAAATTACTTCCATATGTTTATTTTCAAAATATATTTTAAGCCCACAATTTTAGTTGCACATGATATATACTTTCCATAAATATATTAATAACTTTTCTTACTTGCCTTTAGTGAAAAAAAATATCATACTTCCAAAATTTAGTGTAATTTTTTCTTCAGTCGAACAGGTAATGTAAATAATGTAACAATCAAATACTTGAATATTTGACAAAATCTTAATATAATATAAAGGAGAAACATAGACAAGGTGATGTGGCACCTCTCTATGATCTCCATATGTATTTATCTTTTTTCTCATTTTTTTTGGCCTTTCTTTTTATTTAAATTAATTATTTTATTGTAAAAGTCAATTATTTAATTTATTACAATAAATATTATATTAATGGAAAAACATTTACAACAAAGACTCTTCACATGCCAACTTACAAGGAGTAATTATTCATAATTCATACCTCTCTAATTTCTATTATTAATTAAAAAAAAAAATTTAAAATATTTTATCTTTATTATTTAATTTATATAAAAGGTTGTATTACTTAATTAATTACAAAAATCTATATATATAATAAAGGTCTCTATAAACAAGGTGATGTGGCACCTTTCAATGGCCTAGAAAGTTATTTATCTTTTTTCTTCCTTTTTTGAATTTTTCCATTCATTTTTTTCACTAATCAATTCATTAAAAAATTAAAAAAAATCAATCATATTCATTACATATAATTAAATCACATGAAAGTTACAAAAAAACCTCTACCTATTTGAATTCTCTAATTAAATAATATGTCTC
>JAJOOF010063868.1:0-24525 GCA_029582545.1 Solanum lignicaule | reverse complement strand
CAATACATAATACAAGGTAATTCATGAAGGAATACATAATCAACATCAATACAAGCAATTGACATATTTCCTTCATAGCCTTCAAGGCTTCATTCAAAAACTCAACCCTAATTTCATAGAAATTATACATAACCTAGGGAAAAATCATTATCCAAACATGAATTACATAACATCACATTCGATTCATAGTCTTCAATCAATATCCAACTCAACTAGGGTTAGAATTAGGAAAAGAAGGAGAAACATGGGTCTCATGAGGAATTCTTCAAGAAAACACAAATACAACATAAATTCTTTCATAATTGTTCGTATAACATCAATCAAATTCAGTTTATAACATCAATTTCACTTTAGAAAGAAGACCCACGTTTTTGGATTGAAAACCTAGAAATTGGAGATTTAGAAATTCATTTTGAAGGGGCCTCTTGGGGAAAGGAATCCCAAGAGTGATAAGCAACCATACCTTAGTTGATTCCTTGAGAATCAATGGAGAAACCCGAATTAATTTTGAGAAAGAACCTTGAAACCCTAGCTCCAATGTATTCTTCTTCTTCTAAGGTTTTTAGAGAGAGAATTTAGAGAGAAGTGAGAGAGTTTTGATTTCAATTGGGTGTTGTGTATATCCACAAAAAACTTATGAATTTAGACTTAAAAACCAATATATAATTAACCTCTAAATTACCTAAAACACTCCTACTTAAATAGGACTTAAAAGGAAAAGTCCAAAAACTCCTTATTTAAATGGTCCCCGTCAGGGACCACGGCCAACATTCATGGACTGTGAAAGTGCACCATGGGCCGTGGTACTGCCCGTGGTGCTGGAGGCAGTGGCTCCCCTTTCATGCACAAGCCAACACATGGCCAAGGAAAGACCACGGAGCCTCCTACGAACCATGGTCATGACCTTGGTCATGACTTGGCCTGGTGGAGGCAAGGCCTTCAAGCCTTGGTGCCATGTGATGTTCACGAGCCCCCTTCTCCCTCGTCAAGTGCACCACGGCCCATAGTGGTGCCCGTGGTGCCTTGGGCAGTAGCTACCCTAACAACCCCCAACTCCTTAAAATCTAAGGGAGCTCCACGCCCACCTTCACGAGCCGTGAAGTGGACCACAACTCGTGGTCCCTCTCATGAAGGGTGAGGCAGTGTCAAAGACACTTGGAGGTCCCTCTCCCTCGACCAAGGAAATTCCACGAAATCTCCCACGGTCCGTGGTGGTGACCACGAGCTGTGGTGCTGGCTGTGGAATTTGAGGCAGTGGCTCCAAATTTGGGGCAGCCTTGGCCTTAATCCTTGGCTTGCCCCTTTTGTTTGGTACTCCTCCCTTAGGCCTTAACTCATAGACCACCATAGCATACCTAGATGGTCTACCAACTTAGGGGAATTCATTTTATACTTCATTGACACTACGTTTAGGCTCTAGTTCAACCTACGAAATTTCCAGGGTGTTACAGGGACTAGGCCTCACCCTCTCGGGTTGAACCTCATGTCGACCCACTCCTTAGAGCCATCAATCTAGCGGTCTTGCTTTCCCGACATCTCTCTCTCGCAAGCCGAAAACACATGGGTGGTTTTGTATTTGCAACTACAAACCCATTTAATTAAACCACAACAACTAGGTGAAATCACTATTAAAATACATCTAACCTATCAGGAAGCAAAACCCAACAATAATATCAACGCATATTTGCTAAATTACACCAAGAATGGGGGGGTTTTTAGCCAAACATCAAGAAATACGAAATTATACCTAAAATGATAGAGAAATCAAATGGGTATAAGAAATTAAACCTTAATATAAGCAAAGGAAGAAGAATGGAGATAGCCCACTTCCAATTTGGGGAATATGAACTCCATCTCTTTTCAAGTCTCCCACAAAACCCTCTCCAAACTTGAGAGAAAATAAAAGTACTAAAATTATATTAAGAATCTGATATTGTCTAATGATATATTTTTAATAACTCTCAACTAGTATTTATAATTTTTAAAAATTTGTGCTTCGACTGATCATTCGGCGACATTAGTTGGAATCGCCGATCAACACGGCGATTCACCATTTGTTGTAGTTCTTTGCCGTCTTGCACCATCCTTCGGCATCGTCGTGCTCTGGGTCATTGGGCGATATAGTACTACTTTGCGGAACTTCTCGGTGATGCACCGACTGTTCACTTGTTCCGCCGACTTGATCATTTGCTTTAGGCTCAACACATTGGAACAAAAGGCGAAGTGAGACCCTTCGGCGATTCACCAAGTGGACTCGGCGATCCTTAGGCTATCATTTTCTTGTTATTTTCAGCATTTTCGTTCCTTTTGGTGAAGTAGTGTTCATGCTTTCCTTCAATCTTCGAATACCTGAAACTTAAGTGTTTTCATCACATATTGAGATAAAATAAGCATTTGAGGACACAATTTCTATTAAAATATAGCCCTAAATGAGTCCAATTTGTGAACTCATCAACACCCCCCAACTAAAACTTTTTGCTTGTCCTCAAGCAAACTCGAGTTCAACTGATCACAAATGGTGTCTTAAACAGTGCTACACAAGACTTAATAATGAATGTATACAACAAGACTCAAGTTAATCATGCAAAGATCAATTGTGCACTCAAAGATTCACGTTGTGACTCATTATTACCAAAGATTCTCATGTTCGCAATACTTGCTACTTGCGCTAGTTCAAGCTTAACAAAAAGTATCTTAATGCACTCACGTAAAGAATGATTGCATATTCACACATAGAAGTTAATCAATTCAAGATCACGAATCAGATGCAACGCTCACACTTAAAAAGAGGAACACAATGCATGTTTTCACCAATAGGTTTGCCTTTATTTTCCCATTGACATTCTATTTGGCATACTCAAGATCAAAAAGTTGTTTCCAAGGCTTGAAATGGGGCTGCGTGCAAAGGTATGGTCATTTAGGATCAGTTACTTCTTCATCCTCGTGAGATGTGGTGTTCTCAAAACGTCCTTTTTCTTTCCCTTATCCTTTTTTGTTCTAGTGCTTCTAAGTCATCCTTTTATTCATTATCTATGTATTGCCTTGAAACCCAATACCTTTTGCACTTTTTATTCCACAACTTTTTGTTTTGAAGGGTTTCCATTTTGTCTTGGAATACCATGGGTTAAGGGATACTTTTCTTGCACTTCTTGACTTCTCCTTTTCCTTTTCACCACACCCCTAACTTAGACTTTTTGCCTAAGTTGGCTATTCACTAAACAACAAATCAAGAGGATTATAGATAGTGGGTCAAGTAAGGTCTAGGGTTCATCCAAAAGAAATGTAAGGCTCAAAGGGTGTTCAAAAGAGTTTGACAGGCTCATGGGTAGGCCACAAAAGAGGTATATGTCGAATTTGGCTCACACTCGTTCAAGTTGCCTAAGATAATTTCAAGAGCACACTTTTCTAAATTAATCAGACTAACGGGAAATTTTTTTAGTTTATTCATGCATGGTTCAAAGTAAGCTAATCACACAAGGCATCGACACTTAAGTCAAACAGGACTACAAACTTTCGCTAGTGTGCAACGGTCATTACAAGAGAATCAATTCGATAAATTGTTAATCACAACGAGATGCAAACATTTCACATATTATCTATGCAACTTCATTTGGTCTCGTCTTAACCGTGCATTCATATTTGTTCGATTGATAGTACTATTCAAGTCATCAGTATTGATTGAGACTGAGACTTAAATTTTGCAAAAGAACAGCTACTTTCAATACATGAGAGGTGGCAAAACTTTTCATAAAATGAAACTTTTTTTTGAAGGGTCAAAATCATATTTTTTTAAATTTAAAACAAAAGGGAGCCATGAGCTCAAACATCCACAAAAAGCAGTATTTAGTATAGTTAAAAATAGAACAGCCCAAATATATAGAAAGCATGAACATAAACAGCACACAAAAGGTGAGCTTCACCCACCATAAATAAATATATTTTTCCTCAAATGCAAATAAACGTGCGTAAAAGTAAAAAGAAATAAGATAGAGAGAGAAGTAAAAAGAAGTCATGTCTATGTAGTCTCTCTATCTGTCGGGGTCTAAATATGGGCATCAGTGCCCGGTGCATCTGTCTGGTCACAGGTCTCAATACCCGAAGTAACCTCAGACGAACTAAGAAAGCCAGATCCTCTAGGAGCAACTGTGAACATCTCAGCCGACACTATCTGAGGTGCCAACCTCACAACCATCTCCACAGGAATCGGCAAGCGTCTGAATATGCTGTCCTCTTGGCTTTCGCTCACTACCTCATCATGCAATGCTATCTGCTCATCATTGGTTTCTATCTCTGACTCTGCATGTCCTGGATCATTCCTCTGCACATCTCCGGTTGTAGCCGAAGGAATCCCCGAAGTCTAAGGAACATCCCTGTCATTTGCTCCCTGCATTAGTGTAGTGATGTCGGTAGCCTTCAAATAGGCTACGTCCTTCTTCAACTCTGCTATTTCGGCTTTTAATACTTAAACCTCGGGTGTCTCTCCCTATCTGCTCTCACAAGCAGTGACTTTGGAAGTCAGATCATTAATAGTGGTCCTAAGGGGGGCTAATGCAGTCAAGATGGCATTGTCAATCATCCTTGGGATGGATCTCTCCAATCGCGTTACCCTCACATCTGCTGAATAGGCTAGTTGCCCAATATTAAGTATCATGGCATGAGTGATCCTAGTGGGATGGAAGGAAGAGGATGTTCTTGGAGTTTGTGAAGGAGAAGAAGGAGCGGGAATACATGAATGCTCCGAAGCCGAAATAGATGAGGGTGCCTCTGCTGGCAATGAGTCAACATGGACCTCTAGAGAAGTATCTGTTGGGGCTGCTATCCTCCTGTCAACCTCTTTTTTTGTGAACTCGGCCTCTGTACACCGAATATCGGTAGAAGAAGACGGGGTGACCTCTATATCGCTAGCAAGATCCCGGGGTACTCTGGCACGCCGACATAACTAGTTGATCATAACAGGAAAAGGTAGAGATGTTTGCGTCTGCTTGGCTCTCATAGCCATATCCTGTGAAACCAACTGTCCCAGATCGATCCGCCTCCTAACGATGATAGACCCAAGGCAAGCTGCTTTAGGAAGGAGCAGAATGGATTAGTTCTGGGATGGCATGATAGTGATGCTAATGAAACTAAACCAGTACCGGAAGGCAATGTTCATATCCTTCTTCTCAATCGACGCTCCTGCATCCATCCACCTCGGGGTAATGTTAGAGATCATTGGAGCTAACCAACCCTTCAAATCATCCAAGGATGGAACAATAGCCAAACCCTAGTAGGGCAATACTGAGTGCAGCGATCGACCCAATATAACATTAATATGATCGTTGTGACACTCCACCTCCTTGCCTCTAACCATAACCGACTTCACCGGTCGAAACTCACTAGCCTTCTTCTTATTCTTTGGGATCAACTCTCCATATGCTAAGTAGAATTCCTGGACCCAGGAAAGAATGTTGAGGCCCTATGGCCTAGTGAACTGCTCCAATTCATGATATCTGAGTGTGTCAAGTACCTCAGTGTGCTTGCCTTCCAAGCCCTCTACGGATAGTGAATTTTCTTCTAGAATGGTTCGCAAACCATCGCCTTTTAATCTGTTTAGAAACCTGGGTAGAGGTGGAGCTACGGGGATTGTAGGGGCCACTGGAGGTGGTGCTGGAGTTTGCACTGATTCAGTGGTCGGGGTAGTAGCAGCGGAACGGGTTCCGATATATGTGGGCTGAGCTCTAGCCCTTATTTCATCCCTTCAATTCATCAAAGATTGCTCATCCTCTGGCTCAAAAAAAGCTGGTTCAATGTTTATGTCCTTCCTAGCTATGTGCTTTTTCCGTTTGCCTTTATCTCCCGATTGGAGGTCATCCCTTTTTCTCTTTGGAGGGTTTGATCCTCCTTCATTGATCGTAATGCCTTCAGCCTCTTTCTATGGTTGCTCGGTAAAATTGGTGCGTACCATATCTGCAAAATATTGAGAAAGTATAAGAAAACAACTCAAATTCAGGCACAGTGACTTTCTCTGCAGATATATTCGCCGATTAAGTCAGTGAGTCGCCAAACCAATTCGGTGAAATAAATTGGACTCACTGACAGATTGGATAAATAATAAAGGCAAGTTGGCTATACGAGAGTCCATTCGCTGAATTGCCGACTACTTTTGGCGAGAAAGGGTTGTCCGCCGAAAGTTACAGTGCATAAGGGTCTTCGGGGTAGCATATTGAGAGCGGTCAAGAGTATATTTAGTGAGTCACTGACTGCATTCGGTGACGCATGGATTCTCGCTGAAAGGTACAGTCTCATCCAATTTGACCTGATACTAAGGGCAAGATAGAGACATTAGGCGAACCGTCGAACGATTCGGTGAGCTCAACCCATCCCGCCAAATGGTCCATCCTGCCCCTTTTCAATCCATCTTCTCGAATTCAATCCCGCAAACCTCGAAAGCAAAATCAAAGCAAGTCGTAACGAAATTCGAACAAGACCCATACTACCCATCACCCCGTAACACTCAGATATCTCCTGAACTTGCCGCATTTGGCCATATGACGATATTTGCTTTTAAGAGCGGTGTCACCCTCTCTATTATTGAGCAAATTTTTGACATTTAACACAAACGTGGGCTAGTCAGACTTCACCCCAACAAGCAAAACAACATGCAACCATGACTCAACTCATAAAAAAAAGCACTAAGATTACGATCATTCAACAATCAGATAAAACATGCAAGAATTTCGAATTAAAATAGGCATGTAATCATTCTAATCCTATCAGAGAGGCCCAGTACACATCAACTACTATATCGCAAATGAGCACAAAACTTTCAATGTCGATCAAATTTTCGTTTGAAATGCTAGGCAACAAAGAAATCCAACCCCAAGCACTAATTATCAACTACTATACTAATGGTAATAGAAAAACTAGGAAATAATACCTTTGGTGTGGTTTTGAGGATTTTGAAACGAGGGAAAATGAAAAGTTCAAAAACTTTACCCTTTGGCCTTTATATAACCGTTTAGTTCTTGTCCATTTGGCGATATTAGTTGCACACGCCGACCCACTCAGTGGAACACCGAGTGGTCATTTATCCCGCCTTTTCTGTAAAATCGTCAATATCTTGGGGGTTAAATCGGCGTACTAAGTTCACATCACTGAACCGGTTGGCGATTCGCCGAGCTGCCTTTCGAATTCACTAGGTTTTACAGGCTCTGTATAGCACTTGCATGGAGCCAAACGGCGGATCTAGCTGGGCTTGCCGACTTGCGGAATGGGACTCCTACTTGCCAACATGAAATTTTCCACATTTTCCTTATTTTAACCTGCAACATCAACACACCATTATTTATAAAAGTAAAATCCTAAACATTTAAAATCTTGGGTTGCCTCCCAAGAACCGCCTTAATTTACGTTGTGGCACAACGCGATTCTGATCTCATTCTTCAGTATTGGGGTTAGCCCTAGCTAGGCAGCCCCAATATGTCATTTGTGTGGAGATGCGGCACTGCAAAACTCAGGAGTGACCTGATTAGTTAAATTGATCTAGAGTGGGATACAATCATTTGATTCAACACTTTAATATTCTCCTTCATTTCCTCCAACATCCAATCTTAATCCATGATCGTCTGAATAATGGTTTGAAGGGTCTCCTCGACATGGATGTTCTCCCTGCATCTAGACTTCTTCCTCTCATGAGGAGGTATGTACCTCCCTTGATTCGTACACCGGTTTTCAACCTCTATTATTTTGGTGGACAACTCGTGCAGCTGGGTTACCAGTGCGGGTAATGTGAAGTCCTTCTCTACTACTTGCATCATCTCAGCCGAGTTTCAACCATTTCCCTCAGCCATACTCAGGTAACCTACCCACACCAACAAATTTAGAGTAAAACAAAACTAAAAATAATATCAGTAAACTACGATTATTGAAAACAGAATTTGACTTACACAAAAAACATTCACGCAACACCACTCCACAGCAGCAGCGTCATTTTGATGTTTGCATAATTAACGACACAACTTCCGAAGCAAGTGTCTATGACCATGCAATAGTATAATAACCCAACCAAGGGTTGGGGTCGTGTCCTTAGGCAGTGGGCGTGAAAATAAGTTGTTAAGCACAAATGTGCTAAAGCTAATCATAGCTAAAAATTTTAATGATTAAAAAACATTGTAAATCAATGGGCGGTGAAACAAAAGTGTGAAATATCAAATGCGAGTTTGTCACAAGTAGCTAAAGCAACAAAAATCAAGAAAATATTCAAGGATGGGGAAATGTACTTGGGGTGTGACCGCAATATATAATGATATAAATCGTTGGATGCATGCTTTCGATAGGAAATTTGCAAGATAATAGTCACTAGGCTAAGCTTTAGATGAAAATAAGTTCTCTCAGGAGCAACTTATCCCGTTTCAAATGGGTTCCTCTCAGACACCCATTTGCCACATGAAGGCAACCTATGCCTTACCCCACTCAGTCTCTCGAGCTGAGTGTTAGGATATGGGACTAGGGCTCACCCTCTCGGGTTGAACCTCATGTCGACCCACTTCTTAGGCCATCAGTCTAGCGGTCTTGGTTTCGCGACCTCTCTCTCAAACAAGCTGAAAACACATGAGTGATTTTGTATTTTCAACTACAAACCCATTAAATTAAACCACAACCACTAGGTGAAATCACCATTAAAATACATCTAACCTATCAGCAAGCAAAACCCAACAATAATATCAACGCATATTTGCTAAATCACACCCTAAGAATGGGGGTTTTCAGCCACACATCAAGAAATAAGAAATTCTACCTAAAATGATAGACAAATCAAATGGGTATAAGAAATTCAACCTTAATATAAGCAAAGGAAGAAGAATGGAGAAGACCCACTTCCAATTTAGGGAAAATGAACTCCTTCTCTCTTCAAGTCTTCCACAAAACCCTCTCCAAACTTGAGAGAAAACAAAAGTACTAAAATTATATTAAGAATCTAATATTGTCTAATGATATATTCTCTATAAATCTCAACGAGTATTTACAATTTTCAAAAATATGTGTTGCGACGGATCATTCCGCGACATTAATCGGGATCGCCGATCAACTCGGTGATTCACCCTTAGGCGTAGTTCTTCGCGTTATTGCACCATCCTTTGGCATCATCGTGTTCTGGGTCATTGGGCGATATAGTACTACTTCGCGGAACTTCTCGGCGATGCACCGACTGCTCCCTTGTTCCGCCGACTTGACCCTTTCCTTTACGCTCAGCACACTAGAACAAACGGCGAAGTGAGTCCCTTCGATGATTCACCAAGTGGAATCGGCGATCCTTAGGTCTTCATTTTCTCATTCTTTTCAACCTTTTCGTTCCTTTTTGCGAAGTAATGTCCATGCTTTCCTTCAATCTTAGAATACCTGAAACTTAAGGATTTTCATCAGATATTTAGATAAAATAAACATTTGAGGACACAATTTCTATTAAAATATATTTGTGGACTCATCAAGGACCCATAGAACTTCATTGATGAGGTTAAGAAAATTCTTCCAGTAATGTAAATGACTGGTACTCTGAGTGTTGAACTAGCATCATATCAACTCATAGATGTGGCTCAAATCTGGTTCATGCAGTGGAAGGAAAACAGGGCTGACAATGCAGATCTTGTGACATGGGACTGTTTTATTGGAGGTTTCCTTGACAGGTTCTTTACGAGATAGTTAAGGGAGTCTAAGGCTTAGGAGTTTATGTACTTAAAGCAGGGTTCAATGTCAGTCCAAGAATACAATCTGAAGTTCACTCAGTTCTCTAGGTATGCTCCACATATGGTTGTTGATTCGAGGGGATAAATGAGCAAGTTCTTATTTGGACTGTATAATTGAGTAAAGACCGAGTCCGAGAAAGCTATGTTGTTAGGGGATATGGAAATCTCCAGACTCATGACTAATGTTCATCTGGTTAAGGGATATAAACTTAGGGGAATTGTTGAGGACAAGAAGAAGGATAGAACAGGTAATTATGAATACGCTCATCAAAGATCGAGTGATGGAAATTGCTCATAGTTTCAGGAGAGGTCTACAGCCCCAACACCTTTATCAGCTAGCGCTCCATCCCCAAGATTTCAACAGGATCAGAAAGGTAGCGCATCAGGCTCTAAGTCACCGAGGAATGCTTCTGGTAATTGAACTTTCTCCAACTTGCCCAAAGTGTGGTAAGAACTATCCGACTAAGTGTCTTGCTGGCAGAGAAGAATGTTTTGGATGCGGTCAGTCTGGTCATAGGTTGAAGGATTGCCCTTATTCAAGGCAGGGACAATGAGGTAACAGGGCTCGGTCTACTACTTCACTAGTGCCAGCTGGTCACCCCACTTAGCGGGGTGCCTCGTCTAGTATAGGTGGCGGTCAGCACCAGAATAGGTTATGTGCTTTCCAGGCTCGCTCGGACCAGAAAGATTTTCTTGATATTGTCACTGGTACGTTACGAGTATCTCATTTAGATGTTTATGCATGGTTAGACCCAGGAGCTACACTTTATTTTGTAACTCCCTATATGGTGGTAAATTTTGGTGTCACTCTAGAAACTCTCTTAGAACCCTTCTTAGTTTATACTCTAGTTAGTGACCCAGTTATAGCTAGATGGGTATGCAGAAATTGCCCTATCACAGTTGGTCACAAAGTCACTTCAACAAACCTTCTAGAGCTAAAAATAGTACAATTTGATATCATTCTAGGCATGGGTTAGTTACATTCCTGTTATACCTTAGTCAATTGTAGAACTAGGATCATTAGGTTTCAGTTTCAAAACAATCGAGTCTTAGAGTGTAAGGGTAGTAGCTCAGTGCATATGGGTCGATTTATCTGTTACCCTAAGCAAGAAAGATTATTGATATACCATGAGTTTATGATATTTTTGATGCATATCACTTGGAGTTTGTGTCTGTCTTGAGCATTTTGTTATTAGCTATTATGGTTTTTATGTAATCTTTATAGTAAATAGGTTTGAAAGTGGTTGAGAGAGAAAAGAATTGAAGTGGCAGATAGCAGCCAACGAAGCCCAACCATAGATCATCGTTCTAGTGATGGGTCGTGTGTGGGGAGGTGTGGATGTGAGTTCAAAGAAGTCTGACCAAGGGAGGAACCACGGAGGCAAAAGGGGCCCATAGCTTGAGTGACGGATGTAGATCGAAGGTGGTCATTCCATTCAGAGTGTTGAAGTTCTAGTACTTGAACCACAGAAGAAAAGAACGCACCGTAGACCAATTGATAGACAGTAGATTGCAACCGCCATTTGAAGACCCTCAAAATTGTACTAAGTGCTGATCCACAGAGGTAGACCACAGACCGTAGGTTGATCCACGGTCTGTAGGTCTTGTCGTCTTTCAAACCCGCGTCTGAACCAAATATTCCTTATTTTGTTTTCCACTTGGTTTAGGATTTAACTCTATAAATATAGGTTGTAATTTTCGTTTTTGGGAGTTAGACATTATTGGAGACTTTTGTTTTTGTCTTTTGGATATATTTTGCAAATACTTTAGCAATTTATTTATTGGAGATCATTTATGAAATTTGCGTCTTCATTATCAATTCAAGATTCAGGTAATCATCTTCTTTAATTTTAAATTCATTATTCTTTTTTATTAACAACATTATGAATTGTGAATTCTCAAGCATCAGTACACAAATCCACAACTAGGTTTGTGGGAACCAAGAGTAATTAACAATGTATAAATAATAACTAAGTAATTCTTTAAAAGTAGTTTTGCATGTATTGTTAATCCTTTCATTTAGAAGTCTTTTTAATGTAGGCCAATGATAGAACTCACCAGGTTCCTACTTGCCTTACCAAGGGGCTAATGAATGAGAAAAAGATTAAACAACGGATATTTAATTAAGGATTTACTGCTATATAGTAGTCTTACTTGAATCAGTTGAAGTGAGGGTTCAGACCCAACTCAATTGACATGAGGGCTACTCCGAGGTAAAGGTAAGGGTTAGTAAATGAGTACTTCTACAGAGGACAGGATGACAATGGAAAGGCTGTGTTAGCTACTATTGCTGGAGGATTTTATGGGGAGTGCACTTCTAAGGAGATTGCTGATGAACTTGACAGGATCTCCAAGAACAATAAAGCATGGCGCACTAGGAAGGCAAATACTGGTAAAAGCACGTTTGTTGTCCAAACTGCACCAAGTCAATCAAATGATGATATTCAGAAGTAATGGCTCAAATGAGGACAAAAATTGGCTTGGTACTAAACCATGTGAGTGGAAGTGTAGAGAAAGTGAATGTAGTAAATTATCTAACTAGAACTCCACCACCGCCAGTTGAGGAGTACTACTGTGAGGAGGATGCAAATTTTGTAAATGATCAAACGGGGGGATTTCGGATCAATGCCTAGGTTCCAATTCAGATATTTGGTGCCAAGGTCGGAACTATGGAAACTATAACTCAGAGGGAAACTATGTCAGGGATGGAAACTTTAGTCGTGATAACAATTACAACCGGAACAACTATGGCAACAAGATCGAGACGGTTGGGCCCTATGTTCCACCTTGTTATAGATAGGCTGGTACCAGTATGACTCACATTAAAGTGATGATGCAGAAGAAGATGAAGAGATTTGATGCGACAGATGAAAATGTGAAGGAGATGCGTAATGATTTATCTGCAATTGGTCAGAAAGTTGATGCCCATGCAGAGTCAATCAATCAAATTGAGCAGCAGTTTAGTGAGTTGTCCACAGATAAATGCTCAACTACACCTCATCAAATACGAGGTTTAGGCAATCATAATCTGGTATAAACCCAATGAAGAGTTGGGGTTGAACCCGCAAGAAGTGGTACAAGTTCGAATTCATTTCTGAAGTTATAAACGTGGTCTAATTGGTTATATGAATAGAAATTATCAAAAACATTTAGATAAATAGAAGAGGTTGCCAGTGATCAGCTGGAGGGATGGGTTTGTCTATTAACAACTAAAACAATTACTAAAATAGGGGAAACAACAAGTAGAGAGGAATTGTCGGGGATATGATTGATTATAGGCTAATTTCGATTTATGGGTAATTGTAATTTACTAACAATTGTTGAATCTCAGTGGGTAGGATAGACTATAGATGCAATAGCTTTCTCTCGAGTAACTCTTATGATTCAAGCGAGTTCTCTCAAACCTCAACAAGCCTAACAATATAAACTACCCAATACCTTAATTTTCTACTCTCTCGAGCTAGATAGGTCGAATCGAGTTTAGAATTCACTCACTCGAGCCGAACCCACAACAACCCAATAACTACAATCCTCAGTTGAAAACCTTAGTTCTAAACCTCTTTCTCAAGCAAGCCCAGAACACTAAGATAAAATTGCATTTGAAATTACAATTCATAGATTAATACATAACTATCAATTAAACCCACTTAAAATAAGCAGTTAAATCATTAAACAACAATACCCATAAGCTAATTACAAACAATAATCACAAGATCACACCCCAAGAATTAGGGTCTTAACCACACATCACTAAAAGAAAGAAACAATTACCAATTATGTTAGCCATGAACTGGGAAATGGTTCCCAAATATCTACAATGCTTCAAATCAACTTAATTCAAAAACCCAATTGAAATTTCCTCAAACCAAGTGTCAAAAGCACTAAGTTCTACAATGGCAAACTCAGGAAAAACTAAATAAGACTCGACTTTAGATTCCACAATGCTTGATTTTCTGCTTTTCAAATTTCAATCTATAGTTTCCCAAATTTTAGCCATCAGGACTATTAGGCGAAGTAAGTCGAGCATCGTCTCCCTTTTCTCCATTCCATCGCTGGTTTTCCTTGGGTTATTATCCTCAGGGTTTTGTCACTTCAGGAGATCAGGATCGAGCTCTTCGATCCTTTTGGCGGTCCATCGACTGCCCAATTCCATCGCCAAGTAGGTTCTTCCCCAGGGCTGTCATGTTGTAACTTTAGGCAAGCTAAAGAGCCACTCGGCAGCTCGCCGAATGGTCTTTGCGATTACTAAGGTTGCCTTTTTGCCTTTCTTAAACTTCTTCAGCTTTTTCGCTCTTTTATGCCCGACAATGTCCTTGCGTTGCTCTTTAGCCTTCATTCCTGCAAATCAACACTTTAACATTAGGTAGCTTGCTTCCAAGCCGGCCCAGCCACGAGGAATCAAGAGATCATTTAGAGCATAAATTAGGCATTGAGAACAATAAAACTATGCAAACAAAGCCCTGAATGAGTCGAAATCTATGACTCATCAACATCCACAACTTAATTTTTTGCTTGTCCCCAAATAAAATTCAAGATCAATCAGTTCAACAAGGATGTCTACAACATTTCTACTCAAGACTCAGCACAAATTCACATAAGAGATTCAAACTACAAATGTAATGTTCAATTGTGCACTCTAGGTTTCAAACTGTGACTAACCATTATCAAATAGGCTCAAGCTCACAATGCTTACATCAAATGCAAGTTCAAGATTAACGAAAGCATTCAAATGCCACCACACCAAAAATGATTTCATGTTCACACAAGATTTATCAACAATTAATAATCTCTGAATCAAATACAATCTTCACACTCACAAGCAAGATTCTACCCATAGGTTGTCCTTCTTTTCCAATCAACATTGCTTTTCAGCTCACTCAAGATCACAAAGGTCTTTTCAAGGCTTGCAACAGGGCTGAGTGTAAAGGTATGATCATTTTGGCTTAGTTTCATCTACCTTCATGAAATATGGCCTGAAAATGACTTTTTTTCCTTCTCTTTAACATTCAAACATATTCACAATCCACCCTATTATTCAACTAAGCATGACTCATTATATACCCCATTTCATTTGCCTATTTCACACACTTTATTTAATTTTCACCCTTTTTCCATTTTTGCTTTCTTCTTTTCTTTCTCTGGTTTTACATGGAGGCGTTCCATCATTTTCAAACCAATATTTCAAAGGGGGATCTTTCACACTTCTTGACTTTTCTTATTTTTTATCACAACCCCAACTTAGGCTTTTGGACTTAGTTAGCTATTCAACCAACCAATAATTCGTGAAGATTATAGGTGATGATACAAAGAGGTCAAAGTTGTTCATGTTTCTTCCAAATAAAAACATTGTAACATCTCAGAAATTAGTAGGTTAAAGTAGAGCCTAAACGTAAGGGTTAATGTGAAGGTTTAAGGGTAACGACCAAGGTTTTTGGATGAGGGCCATGGCAGGGGGCCAAGGCTGCCATGAAAGCACCTAGCCACTGCCCACCATGACCACGAGGGTCTTCAGGACTCGTGGGGGCCACCATGAGTCGTGGTACACCCGTGGTTGCTGAGGCATTGTGCTCCCAAGGCTGCCAAGAAAAGGTTCCCCTTCACGAGCCACTTCACTGATCATGGTGAGGACCACGGACTGTGGGAAATCTCGTGGCGTTGCTTTAGCCTCATGGGAGGCTTGACAAGATGGGGACGCTGCTGCTCAAGGGACCACGGGAACCACCACGAGCCGTGATTCCCTTGATGGGTCGTGAAGGTGGGCGTAATCCCTGGGAAGGGGCTGCGTAGTTAGGGGTGTTTTGGTAAATTCCTAATTAGGTAGTTATTAAATGGGGTCGATTTATATTATTTTACTTAACCTATATAAATGATTTTAAGTCATAAACCACCCCATTTACTCCATTATTCCCTAAAACCCAAAAGAGTTCATCTTCTCTAAAATTTCTCTCTCTAGAGTTTCCAAAGAAGAAGAAGAAGAAGTGGAAGCTAGCGCTGGAAGAATCAAAGTTTTTGTTCTCAAATTAAGGGGAAATATCCATTAAGGTATGGTTGCTTTTCTTCTATGGGTAGCTTTCACCCATAGAGTCCATTCAAAACTAGATTTCAAAGCTTTCAATTTCCCCAAAAAGCTAGGGTTTTACTCAAAGTCATAGATTCACTTAAAAAACGTTTCTAATGGTTTAATTGCATTATAATATGATCAAATTGATGATTATTTACTATTTTTTAATACGAATACCTAAAGAATCCATGAATTCCCCCAATTCTTCCAAATTGGATCTTAAAGTGCGGCTGTTGATTCATTTGAGTCGAATACTATCAAATTATGAATATTATGGATTTATTACTACAATTATGTATTAATTGAGGGATTTTTATGGTTTATTATATTGAATATCCCCCGAGAAACCATGTAACCCCCATGTCCCCAATTTGTTAATTGTGATGTGGGTGAATTATAGAAAGATTGATATCATGAAAATGTGCTTGTGGTAATTGAACTATTTGAATCATGTTGTTTTCCATGTCAAATGTAGTAATCCTACGTGAGTTGATGAATCATGACTATGATGTTTATGTACAATCTTGATGAAAACTTTGGAAGTAATGTGATTACGGTTATAATGTAAAATGTAATGATGTGTAGAGGTTTCCTCTCCTAAATGAATCGGTAGGCCAAGGGTATCCCTTTCAAGTGAGAATAAAAGTAATCTTAATGAACCTTGAATCGGTAGGCAAAAGGCAACCCTTTTATTAATGATTAATGAAGTACTCTAAGGCTTTGTCTTGAATCGGTAGACCAATAGCATGCCTTTCATGATGAGTCAATGAACAATGATAATGATGAACCTTGAATCGGTAGACCAAATGGTATCCCTTTCATGAGGATTCAATGAACTATTCTAATGATGTACCTTAAATCGGTCGGCTAATGACACCATTTCATGGTTGTAAAAAAGTACCTTGGGTCGGTAGGCCAACGACATCCCTCTCATGTGTAAGAATGTTAAAAGAGATTTAACTACTCTATGGGAATTTAATGCTTAGCAATGAGTGGATATTATGAGGTGGAAGCTCTCCCCATGTTAGGCTAGGTTTCTAGTAACAACCTCCTCATCCCATAACTATAACTATGTGCCGACATAGGATATTAACTAGTTGATCTACTTAGGCTAAAATGTTACCGGTTCTACCTTAGTCAAGTACACCAACTCTTTTCGGTATGGGACATGACAACGGATTCCATGATTTGTTCACATGGTCTATGTCGGTTAGGGCTTATTCCCATCATGTAAGTCATGTTGTATGGTTACTCAAGAGGTTCTATGAAGTGTGGGTCGGGGTATGGGACTTCATACATGCATTGCACGAGTAGGCTTTGAGAGTGGCTTTGGTGTGTTCCTCAAATGTCGTAATGTCTAATGAAATGAATATTCTTATAATGATGCTATTGAGAATGTTGACATGAAGGCTAAATGTAATGATGAATGATTAACTTGGATTGTTGCTATGAGTTGCTTTCCTTGCCATGACTTATTAATTATGAACATTCTTTGTCTATGAGTATTAACTAAAACTGAGAATAAGAATGGTAGGTGTGGTTATGGTGGCCTCAAAGGGGTACTTAGTGTGAGTGGTATTATGGGATGTCATTCATACATTGCAGAAGTATAACTTAGGGTTACCCAAGAGATGGTTCCAATGTGTCATAATGATTTATATGATGATCATGCTTGTGATGTATGCTTTTCTACTAAAAGTGCATGATGATTCTAAAACTTGGTAAATGCATGATTTTCAACTAAAATGTCCATTTTATCATGATTTTTGCATGGCTATTATAGTTAGTGCAATTTTTATACTAACCCATATTTTTCTACATTTTTCCAAAGTGTAGGGATTGGTACTCAAATTGATTCCCCTTGTGGATAAGAGATTGGAATTGATCATTCTCATTGCTAGTTGGTGAGTCCTCAAGATTCGAGGACGTATGTGTATTTAGTAGTTCCTTTTCTTGTCATTTTATCTTTCGGACTATGTTGAAGGGTTTTGACCCTATTGTTCAAAGATTGTATTAAATGGCTAATTGAGACAGTTAGACTTCTGCTTACATTTTATAAAAGACTTCGATTGTAAAGGAAAAAGTTTTGAAATTTAGCAACATTTCTTATGCCGTATGTTATGATATGCGATGAGGCTTGTATGAGGATCTTCAGAGTCTTCTATGCCATGTCACATCTAGGGCGTAGCCCTTGGGTCGTGATCAACATGGTATCAGAGCAAAAGATTTTAGGATGATTTTAGGATGATGTCTCATAAGCGACGTCTAGTAGAGTCTTGTTCATGAGTGAAAAGCACACCAAATTTATGAATAAGAGGCTATAAGATGTTAGGAAACTACACTTCTTTCATTACTCTTCAGTCGTTCCATAGAGTTTAGTTCTATAAAGTCCCTCTCACTACAAGAAAAATGGTCAATAACGAAGGGAAAACTGGTCCCTAAGACTGAGATTCTGGTCCCTCAAGGTCAATAGCGATTGGAAATTCTGGTCGCCACCCCGTCCCTATAGCCTCCGTCGCTACAAGTCATTTAGGACGATATGGAATAGCTGGTCCTTAATTTAATTTTACGACCAGCCTTGAACTGGTCCTCAAAATGCTTTTAGGGACCATAATTTTTGTTCCCTAATTTAAGAGATTTTGCGACTATTAAGAAACTAGTCCTAAAAATATTTTCAGGGACTAGATTCACTGGTCCTTATATATAAGAACAATTGGTGCTTAAAGGTTTCAAGGACTAGTTTACTGGTCCTTAATGTCTATTTTTATATATATATTGCTTCTTAATTTTCTATATTTGAAATTACAATACAATTAATTAGGTAATAATCAAATACTTATACAGAAAACCAATAATCTGCTTTCATGTATATATATATATAAACCATAATACATTAGTCACATCTTTGTTTGCACATCAATTTCATGAAAATAAAGAAGAAAAAATTAACATCCTCTATCAAATAATATTAATGTAAATGATGTCCTATGGTTTATCTGCTTAGGCTCTTTGAATTCCAGAACCAACAGTTAGCAGTTACCATGTTTTAAGAGTCAGGTCCAACAACCATTTCGAGCAAATTCAAATATAATTTGTATCAAGCCCATGGAGGAGAGCTAATCTTCACACAGAAAATCTCTCTACTGCAAATTCATGTAGTGCATAAGGAACAAAGAGGTCCCAAACTCAGTTCACACATACAGAACTATGTCATGCATATGTAAAACAAACCTCAAATAGAAACATATGTATATCCCAATGCACCACATTGCACATAATGAAATAAATCAAACTAAGAGGAATAATCAAACACAGAAATGGGATTCCAGATCAAACCATCAGCACTTCTATCAGTAAACCTAGAAGACGTACAGGGAAAAACACATCGAGCAAACCTGAGCAAAAACAATGTGGAATGAAGCAGCTAACTCTTGAAACTGGTAACTGCTCACCTTAGCAAAATACATTTGTAGTCATAAAAAACAATATATAGAAAGTAGCCGGAGGAACCTCAGAACTGGCTGGAATATCAGTGATCGGGACCTCGAGAATCTCCACCGTACCAAACAATATCAATAAGTCTGTGCACTTTAGCTCGTTCACATCTTTCCTCAACCCAGGAACATCGGCATTTAGGGCCGTCGTTGTGACAGAATCACCCCGACCCTGATCGCAAGCCTCTACCCTCACAGTTAGGGCATCTAGTGCAAGTCTTTGGCCATCAATCAGCTCCCACTGCTCTCTCATCTAAGCTCTAATCGGGGCTAAGGCGGTAGAAATCTCCCTCTTTATCATCCTAGGTACCGCAACCTCGACACGGGAGCCACACACATCAACAGATTGGGCATGATAGCCTATCTTGTACAACATAACCTGGTTGCTAGGGTGTCGGGAGGCAGAAGTAATAACATAAGAAGAGCGAGGGGTGCAACAATATAACTAGGAGGTGCAGAAGTTGAAGGACCAGATATACCTGTAGGCTCACTGGCCTGAGAAGAAAGTATCACCTCGGTCGGTAACATATCAACATCAACTATTGGGGAGGTATTCGTCCATGCAGCTCTCCTCCGATCGGCCTCATCTCTCAATTACTCATCCTCGATACGTTGGATGTCAGTAGAAGAGGTGGGTGTTACCTCCACATTTTTCTTCTCAACCATGGGAAAATAGGCCTGCCGGCATAACTAAGTGATTAATAGGGGAAATAAAGATAGGTTTGTCTCATCGTGGTGCTCATGGCCATCTCCTGCTCAATGAGTAGCCCCAAATTCAACCTTTATCAATACATAATCGACCCTAGAAAGTACACCTTCGGATGGCGGAGGATTGATTCATTTTGTGAACATATGATAGTGCTGGTAATGAAACCGAACAAGTATCTGTCAACAACATTTTGGTCCTTCTTCTTGATAGGTGCACCTGCCTCGATCCATCTCCGAGTATCATAAGAAAGAAGGGATTCCCACCAACCCTTTAGATCCTCTAGGGTCTTTTTCTTGATCAAGTCGGGGTAATTATGCATGAAATCCCATGCACACCTGAGTACCCTAATTATCTTCGTGCTTCTACATTTGACCTCCTTCCCCCTAACAACGACGAAGTCAACTGGCTTGAAGGCACTTGCCTTCTTCTTCCCATTAGGTACCAACTCTCTGTATGCCAAATATAACTCCCAGACCCAAGTAGGGTTGTATGGGCTCCGGGGTTTAGTAAAAATTTCAAATTTGTGGAAATTTAAGATGTTCCATACGTCAGGATATCTGTCCACAAAACCGTTGGTACACAACCGCCTTTCTTCCAAAATCTTCCTGGAACCCTTAACCCTTAGTCTGTTGAGTGACCAGGAAAGAGGACCGTGAACTGGTGGGGACTGTACCACTGTCTGAGTTGTAGCTGGAGGAGGCATAGGAGGCACCGAGATCCTTGATGGATCATTCATAGCCTTGGAGTGTAGTTCCATAGTCCTAGCCTGTAGGAGTTGGTCATCTTCCATCTCAGAAATGTATGCCAGAGATATGTCCTCAAACTAACCCTCACTGCCGGAGGTAGTGAGGTATGTGGAGTAAATAACCTCACCATAGGAGCTCTCATCTGCAGGTTTCAGCTGCACAGGGCCCTTGCCCTTACCATTTCCCCCTCTTAGAGGAAATTTAGTAGTCAGGACCCGGGAGGTAGCAGCGTCATCATTGATTACTATTCCACGTGCCCGCTTTTGGGGTGGTTGATTTCTTTCTACTAATTTGGGTCTAGCCATTTCTACACCATAAAATAAAACACGTTAGATGCAATTTGAAGAAAAAGTAAAGGATCAAAAACTGTACAGAACAACTCGCCGAACAATTTGTTAAGGCGCCGAACCCTTTGGAGGGCAAGTTTGGGCTCGCCAAAAGTTCCAGATTAAAATCACTCCAAAATAAAAGCATTCAACGATGTCCGGGGCAAATCGACTAATCACCAACACCATTTGGTGAACTACAAGTGGTTCGCCAAAAGTTAACGAGCAATTTTAGAAATTAGGGGCGCAGAAGGGCGATCGAAAATTAACTTCAGCAAGCTCAAGAATTTCGCAGAAACATACAGAACTCAAACTCTCAAAATGGAGAATTAAAAGGTGATCTAGGAGATGTTAGGTAAACTGCTGAACCACTCGGCGAGCTCAACACAATTCTTCGAATAGCCCAACGTGCTAGTTTTGTACCCCAAACTTCAAAATCTAAACCGCAGCTCACGAAAACAAAATTTAACTATCATTTCATGCAATTCAACTAAGACCCATAAGACCCATGCCCACGGGATACTCAGACTTCCCCCGATTTGACCAAAATTGGCCAATTGACGTCTTTTTCCCTTAAGAATAATGTCAACCGCTCTACCATTAGGCAAAATTCGATAATTATCACAATATGGGGTTACTCAGACTTCACCTCGCTATACCCACACCAATTTCAACACAACCCAACAATTTTAACATCCATAGACACGAGATTTCACCATCTAAGGCCAATTAATCATGATCTCAACTAAATACAGGCTAACATACCATCACATGTTAAAAAAATAACACCAAGCATAGATAACAACCACAAAATGATCATGCATTAGATTACAACCAACTGTGAAGTGGGGTTCGAAAAACCAACCTTTTATGCTGAATATTTGAAAGACGAGGCAAGCAAAGAATCAAAAATCATCCCTGAGTCGTAAACCCCACACGAAAAAGTAATAAAATTCAATACAAAAGCAAGTAAAAATGGTTGTGAAAGTTTGGAAGTCAAAAAGTATGAAAATGAAGATATTTTGAATTTAAAACGGTTTGGCCCTTAAAAACACTTGTGTTCTTGCGCTAGTCGGCGACCATGACTTACGTCGCCGACCCACTAGGCGATGCGCCGAGTGGTTCTTTAGCCCGTTGAGTTTTACGAAACCGTTAGCAAGGTAGGTGGTTCTAACGACGATTCGATTCGGGCTCGCCGACTGGACCTTTGGCTCCCCAAGCTGCCATTTTCCCAGAATTTCAACTTTTCAACCTACACATTTAACACCCGTTATTCAAACAACAGAAATAAAAGCATTAAATATAGGGTTTCCTATGAAGAAGCGCCTTATTTTACGTCGTGGCATGACGTGGATATGCTTGCAAGGTTCATTTTTTGGGTTAGCCAATGTATCACTTAGTAGACCCCCTTTTGGCCTTGGGTTCAAATGGAATGAGATTTGACCCATTTGTGTTTCCAATTGTTTGATGGACACTGAGTGATAGGTGACCATTTTATTGAGTGTGGAGACATCCTCTTTCATTTCTTTTAGCACCTTCTCCGACCTTTCCACATTATTTAGAATGCGTGCAAACATGTCTTCAGTATGAAAGTTCTCTGGGTCAGCCCTTTGCTCGTTTGGCTTTTGGCATTCATGGGTTGGAACGTATCTTTCCTTGTAATCATCCCGTTCCTTCCAATTAGCACTACGATCACTCCATTCTTTTTCTTGGTCACTTTATCCATCATCCCTTTCTCTATTCCAACTTGGATTTCCACCCAGCCTTGGATAGATCGGACAGAAACCTCCTCCTTGATTTGCAAGAAAATTCACTTCCTCATTATATAGAGCCTCAAAGTGTGCCTTCTCCGGGTTTACTCCACTAACACCAACAACATTTACACATTTCAGCCCACTACCCATCACATTTTTCGACAAAATATCTAGCTGGGTCATCATTTTTGCCACATTTTGGTCTCGGTCTTGATCCTTCTCAATCTGCTCTTTTGTCATCCTAAAAGTTAAAAGAAGACACCTAGTCTTCTCGTGTGTACTATGCTCTGTTAATCTTGGTCATCCTATCGAGGAGATTAGATGATATTTGGAAAGGCTGTTGCATTATACCTCCTTGGACAAGTTGATCAGCCACACCTTTGTTCACCGAGTCAAGACTCCTGTAGATATTTTGCAACAACACGTTGTTTGGAAGCCCATGAGTCGGATATTGAAGTAACAACTTCTAAAATCTCAGCCACATCTCATGGATTGGCTCACCTTCCAAACCTTTGACGCCCTGAATATTGTCACTCAATAACATAATCTTTGAAGGAGGAGAAACCTTTCGCAGAACAACTCAGTAAGTTCATCCCAAGTGGAAATAGAATTATCGGGTAAATCAGCTAACCATTTGTTAGATTCCCCATCAAAGAAAAAAGGAACAATCGAAAACAAACTAATTCTTGAGAGATGTTTTTGAACGAGAATAGACCACAAACGTCTACAATATTCTGAATATAATGATGGGGATCCTCATGAGCTAGCCCTCCATATAATCCTTTCATTTGCAAGAGTTGCAACATTGTACTCCCCCAACAGGAGGTAAATGTATATCACCTATGCCACTCAATTGAATTGGGTCATTGACATCATTCATATTTCCTACATCATCTTTCTGGTCAAGTTAGCTACCGTTACTTCCGTTCACACTCATCTCATTATCTGCTCAAACATAGCCAACAATAAACACAAAACAAGGTAAGTCGATTCAACTATAACACAATAAGATTACACTCTAAACTTCAATAAGAGAATTCTAAACACCACTCCCCAGCAGCAGCAACACCATTTTTGATAAACGCTCAACTACACCTTATCCAATACTAGGTGTAGGCGATCGTAATCTAGTATAAAACCAAATGAAGAGTTGGTGTCCAACCCACAAGAAGCGGTACAAGTTTGAATTTTATGAAGTTATAAACGTGGTCTAATTAGTTATAGGAGTAGAAATTATCAAAAACATTTAGATAAATCGAAGAGGTTGACAATGAATTTTAGTTGGGGGGATTGGTTTCTCAACTAGCAAGTAAAGCAATTACTAAAGCAGGGGAAACAACAAGCAGAGAGGAATTCTAGGTGATGTGATCAATTATAGGCTATTTCTCTCTATGGGTAATTGTAATTTACTAACAACTGTTGAATCTGTCACGACCCAAGCCTAGGGCCTAGACATGACATGGTGAATGAGGAACCCGAAGGAACCCCAAAAAAGCCTCTCAAACTTGTCATCACACTTCATCGGTCGCGGAAGTACATTCAACATTAATTAACCGGAAATAGGGACTAAGGGCAAACCATTTCAAAATGACATCATAGAACAAGAGTTAAGCTTATTTACAAAATACTTGTCCAACGCACACCTCTACATACATAGATAGGACGGGGCCATGACATTCTACCGGCTTCCCTCATAGTCAAAATACAATTGCA
>JAJOOF010063867.1:0-22737 GCA_029582545.1 Solanum lignicaule | reverse complement strand
TGTCTTTTACTCCTTTTTACCTTTTAGTTTAGGGCTTTGCAAAGTCAAAAGAAAAAGTTAAAAAAAATAAATAAGAAAAACGTCTAAATAAAGAAGGAAAGGAGAAAAAGAAAGTAAAAAATATAATTTAACTTTATTGACACTTCTAGCTTAAGGTCTAGACATAGCTAATGCAACCTAAAAATATGGGTATTTGAACCTCTTTTTATTTATAAATTATTAAAAAGATCTATGAAAAGTGGCACATTTTGTTATATTAATTAAAAATTAAAAATGTTAATGTGGATAGAAAAATTTGAACCACAAATCTATAAGTTATGCACCCCCTATTTGTACTTACTTATTAATATACTAGAGTATTCTTTTTAACCTTGGGTTCACCAATACAAATTTAAAAAGATAATTAGAAAAATAGTAGTATTATATAGGGGTTAGGAAGGGGAGGATGGGTGCATGTGAACCCCCTCCCCTTCATAAACATACGCCTCTGATAAAAGGAGATTATCTTCAAGTGATTTGTAGTCACCTACACGGCTGCACCTTATAATCAGCCCTTTAGTATGTAGTTAGAAGGAAAACAATCTTCTAAAATCTGTTCATAAAACTTTCACATGGTACTTACAATATTTGTCTTATTCTTTAGGAGTACACCTAGGAAAGGAAAAGATGATTTTATGGTAAGTTACCTTACTGCACTACCAAATTCAAAGGGAATCTTGTAGATGAGAAAACTTGTACTAAGGCTCCGAAAGATAGAAAGATTTAATATTGGTGATAAATTGAATCAAATTAATCATGACACTAAAATACTAATACAAACTCACTCACCACCTGGGCGTTTGTTGATTGTATTTTCATCATTGATGAAGAAGTTCTTGCCATTCTGTACTTACGTGAGCGACATTATAGATGTCCCGTGATTTGTATTAGGAAGCATCCAAACATGAGCACCAGAAGCTCATATGACCGTCGCTTCATATTTTAAAGGTCATATCAGATTAAGCGATGAAAGATACATAAGGTAATTTTTAAAATTTCTACTACTGCTACATACGCAAGACAACAAACAATTGAACAAAGGGCTCCACTGTGGAAAAATGATTGAAGAATGATGAAATCGGAACTAACCAGATGATAAATGTTTACGGGATAGCTAATGATAGAACACTGAGAAGGTTTCTTGCAAATTCCTTGGAGGGTTCAAGGATTTTCATTCGATTGCCTTCCCAATTGTTCATCCCCATACCTGCAGTACACAATCCTCATTATGCTATGTTTCTGAATCACTTTACCTTAATTGTGAGATAAGATAATAAGAGAAAGCCAAAAAAAAGATTCAACTAATCCTCATACTTACGTGTAGATGTTTGTTGTCAAAATACACATCCAAGATAGGATGTAAAATCAAATACACCCCGAGGAGCATGCACTGGTATAGGGCCAACAGGAAGCAAGTGATGGTACCCTGATTGGAGCCTTTTCCGGTGCATGTGCCTTCGGAGATAAGTGAGAACCAATAGGAAGCAAGTGATGCATGGTACCAGAGTTGCAGGAGGCAGTATCGTACCAGCAACAACAATAACAAACTTTTGTCCTTCTTTACACTTATCCTTATTACCACTAACAAAACAAAAACTACCGAACGATCAAAATCGAAAACAGAGTTTTCATTGTCTATTTTCTTGATCTGATTGTCAATATTACACTTGTCATAATCATCTTTATTTACCTCCAACACCAGATCTGATCCTTTCTTATTCTTAAACACTGCGTCACACATACAAACACGGAAACACACACAAATTCAAACATTTACGATCAATTCATGAAATTTTGTTATACAAACAAATTAAACAGATTAACGTATGATGATGATACTTACAAAGAGTGTCATTTACTTGAATTCTCATTAGTTCAGGCCATAGATCAAACTATTCAAGAGGATTAGCAATCCAAACATCTAAGCCACCAAGTTCGAATTGATAAGTGTTCGAAGAGGTAGACAAAAAAAATTGCAGAAGGACCAATAATGGAACATGTCTATGTAGAGCCATGGAAAATTAAAATTTCATCTGTTTGAAAATGTGTGAGAGATTTTTTAACAGTGATATTTTAATAACGGTATAGATACAGAAAGTGTCTCAAAGACATAAATGATATTTTAATAACGGTATAGATATAGAAAGTGTCTCAAAGACACGAATAATATTTTAATAACTGTATAGATACAAAAAGTGTCTCAAAGACAGAAAAAAAGTAAGGAAAGAGGTTCAGGGACTGCAGAAAATGTACTGTGAAAAAAGGGGACAAATGAAATGGACAAAAAACTATAATCACAACTAACCCTTATTGTCAACCAGATGCCAACTCTGAAAGACAAGAATATGCCATTGAAAAAACTCAATTAAAAGATACACGGAGAATGCAAATTTGAATATGCAAAAGATTCACTATCAAACTATATATACTGCAACAATTAGGATAGAAATGAGTACAAACATAAATTAAAAGTGTAATGATTCAGAGATTAATACACCATTTAAGACATTATAGGTACAAATGAGGAAGATAAAAAAAATGGATTAATGATGGTAGAAGGTGAAAACGTACCTTCTGAACTTGAAAGGGAGAGGGTAAAAAATACAGAGGAATAGTTCTGTGGGCAGACTTTTAGTGATAAAATAAGTATTGCCTCATATCCTATTCAATTTAATTGGGTCATTAAGTCATGTACGTGGGATGGGCTTTAAGTGAAAACGTTTTAAATTATATATGAATATGAATTGATTAGGCGTTATGTGGGTTGCAACTGAACAGTTTTTGTGTGTGATTTTTTTAACTCATTTAGTTGCTTATTTTATAGGGGGGAAAATCAGAAAAAAAAAACTTTAAAAAATGAGGAAAAAGATAAATGCAAATGGTGAGCTTAGAGATGTGCCATCAGCGATTCTATTTTCAGCTTTATATATTTATATAGATTTGTCAACTTATTGCTTATAGAAATAAAATTTGAATAAATGTGTATACGAAATTTGTTTATATTTTAGGCCTCGAATTGAAATTTCGTTTTAGGCCCCTAATTACGTTGAGCTGCCCCTGTATAGAATATAGATTGCCATCCACTATTATCAATTACATGCCATGATCCACCACCAATAACCATCATCATTGTCGATCGTTATAATCAGTTGTCGTTATCATAGTTACTAGCCATTATTTACAATTATCATCCACTATTATCAATTACATGCCCATCCACCACTAATAACCATTATCATTGTCAATCTTTATAATCAGTGGTCATTATCACCAACCACTCATCACCAATACTTTATATATTGCCAACCATTGTCACTAATTATTCATCACCATCACCCATAAGTTATTACAATCATCCACCACAATCATCAATTGACAGTTGTCACCATCAATCTCGTCTGTCAATCACCATATTTCTCTCAAAAAGTATTTTTTCAATTATTTTTTAAACAAAAGTACTTTATAAAATAAAAAGTTTTTGATAGCTTGATCAAACAAAAAATCTAAGATCCATCATTAGAGTAACTTTTAGGACAAGAGAAAACTGCTTGATATTGTTGTTGTCGTCGTTGTCTGTTCATTAAATGTATACTAAAAATGCAAATTACCGATCAAATTAGCCAATAATATATTTGAAGTCGGAATTACCTTAACTTATGCATTTTCAATGTAGTGCATATTATAATTATATCTATTCATCACATATTAATTATATCAAGCGCGGGGGGGTGGGGGTGGGGGGGTGTATTTATTTTGTTTTAATCCTTTCATAATCGAAGGATTTTACGTAGGTACCAATAATACAACTACTAATTAATTCTCATGGTGTCCACATATGATTTCCCAACAAGTTCACGTGTGAGATATCCTTTATAAAATTCAGTGGCTTCAATTTTTTTGAATTTTGGTGGATTATGAGCATTAATAAGGCTATTAGCTGGACCTAATTCACCATCCAATCTTGAATTATGAAATGTTGCTATTGAAATCCTTTCTTTTTCTGAGCTCACCACTGATCTATGCTCTATGCTCTTGTAAATTCCATTTGAGAAAATCTGGCAAAAAATTAAGACCTTTAGATAAAGCTCAAAGAGTAAACTAATTAAAACAGATGGAAAATAGTAAAAAATGCTTGAAATTGAATAAAAATGTTTTCGATTAGTAGTTTGATCTCAAAATATTCTCGCTGCCAATAGTTTAATCCAAAAAATGATCTTATTGTTATTTACTGAGGCAAAAATATATATTTATTCCATTTCAATTGATAATATCATGAAATTAAGAATAAAAAAAATTATTAGTATTATTTATTTATTATTTAAAGTGATTTTAAAAGAAAAGAAACAAAAATAAAGTTATTTAAAAGTAATATTTTTATTAGGAAATATTCAAATTCACATATTTAATAGTGATATACTTTTCTTTTTAATTCGTCCTTATAAAATGATAATTTCCTCCGGCTTTTGGAGACAAATTAATCTTAAATTTATCATTTCTCTCCATAACATGATTTATAACCAAAGATGTCATGATACCGTTTGAGATTTAAAAGTTCAAAATAGTCTTTTTCTTTCTAAAATGTTGTGCTCGGTCAAATATATATTCACGTAAAATTAGTAAGTAGGGAAAATTGAATTTTTCCATCCATTGTTCTCTCCGTATCAATTTCTATGATAATATTTTCTATTTAATTTATGCAAAAAGAAATCCACCTTTATATATTTTATAATAATTTAACTTTAATTTTTTAAAGAGAAGAGAATGAGAGAAGTATGTACCTCAAAAACATCTCCAACATTGACTATGAAAGCTCTAGGAAGAGGTAAAATGGAAATCCAAATTCCGTCTTTTATAATTTGAAGACCTTGAATTTCATTGACTTGAAGAAGTATTGTAAGGCCTGTTGCATCTGAATGAGGAGTAAGTCCCATCACTTTTTCTGGTTGTGGACATGGTGGATAATAATTCATCCTCATTGATTGCACTCCTTCTTCGAAAAGATTCTTCACTTCTTCTTCATCAATCCCCAAAGCTTTACCCAACATTTTCAAAAGTTTGATGCTTAGCTCCTTTACTTCTTCTGAGTACTCTTCAATTGTCTCTCTACATAGTATTAAGTCCAAAAATATGGGATTAAGGGTGTATATTTTCTAGATAATACTCTCTTTATTCACTTCTACTTTGTATGTTTTAAAAATAGATTTTCGTTTCAACATGTCATTTTTAATATCTATCAAGAAAAGATATTTTTATTTATTTGCTTATTAATTTTTAATATTAATTACTTATTCCCAAATCATATTTCAAATCCTAATACTTCAGATTCGGCTCCTGATCTCCATTTTCTCCAAGTTCCTATTTGGATTGCTGACACATGGCATATGGTTAATTTAATGGCTAAGATTTAGTTAATTAAAATAAAGCCCTGACTGTAACATCCGGCAATGTGAAATGACTACGAAGAGGCTTAAACTTGGAAATTTTCATTTTTGGAAAGAATTTTAAAAATCTGGAAATTTGGCCAAGTATGGGGAAAAGGGTGAGTTTTTGGCCAACTTTGAGCAGTCATAACTTCTCTTTCAGGGTGATTTAGGTGTAGTTCCAGTTATGGTTGCAAATTTCGTGGAATGATCTTTCCAACGCCACCGAGTTTGCTCGATTCCGAGTTCGTATGAGTGAGTTATGCCCTTTGGAAGTTGGGCAGTTGGCAGGGAAATCTGTCCGGAAATTTTAAGGGCATTTTGGTCTTTTCCCTAACCAATTCCTTTGGTTATATTGTTGTGTTAGGCTGATTTTTAGATCAGTTTTGTCCCATTTTAAAGAGTGAAGAGTTAGGGCTTGAGAGTGAAGAGGAGAAGAAAAGGAGGAGAAGAGGAGAAAGAGAAGAAGAAGCAAGGATTTTCGTCAAAGATCGTCTTGGATATCGTTGGGGGTGATCCCTACTAGGTATGTGAGTTCATAGTGTTGGGTTGATCCGTTCCCCCACACGCCAAACTCGTTTTATTTTCAAGAAAAGATTGGTTGTGTTGTTGAAGTTGTTGGTTATGTTGTTGATCTTGTTGATTTGGGTTGTTGAAGTTCTTGTTGATTTGGGACATGATTTGGTTGTGTTTTTGAGTTGAATCTCTTGTATGTTGAGGGATTTTATGATCCTTAGTGGTTGGGGTTGAAACCCTTGAAGCTTAGAAGGTTTAGAGTTGGAGAAAAGAGGGAGAAAAATTGAGTTTTCTGGGGAAAGGGGTGGCGCGTCGCGCCTGCCAGCGCGCCCCAAAAGGGGTTCTGAACTTTCCCCCTTGGGGCGGCGGCCTAGCAGAGCGCCAGCAAGCCCCCTCTGAATTTCGAGGGCTGGCACTCCGCGCCTTGCAGAGCGCCAAGGACCCCAAGTTCTCCCTTTCATTCCTCACTCTTTCATGCATGTTCCTTGGTATTATACCTATGTTTCCTAGTTGTTTCCAACACTCCAAGGTACGTTTAAATGTCAAGAACTCATCTATAAACGTGTGGTCATATACCTTGAATCCATAATCCAATTCAAGGCAAGTTAGTATCAAGTCAAAGTGAAGTTAGAGTCAAGTCAAGCAAAGTTAAGAAGTAAGTCCAAGTGAGTCTTTAAAGTTGTTCAAGAGTCTTTATTGAATGTTTTAACTTCATTTTAAGGCTCAAGTTTCAAGTCTAGTAAAGAGTATAGAGTTTCAAGTTAAGTCAAGAGTTTAAAGTTAAGTTCATTTCTCAAAAGTTATTAGGGAACTATGTATTCCCAAAGAAGTTTTAAAGGAATGTTTTCACATTTTAACAAGATTGGAAACTGAGATTTCCAAAGAGCCTTCGGGCTAGTTTTCATAAAGAATGAGAGGAAATTGAGATTTCCAAGATAGCCTTTGAGCTAAGTTTTTGAGTAATTATCTCAAATCAGCAGGCCGAAATATGTTTTTTTTAAATATAAGAGCCAGTATATTTTGGGAGTAGTATCGAGCACCGAGTTGGGGGAGCGTTCAAGGAACCCACAGCCCCCATAGAACCATGTTAGCCACCATGGGTAGAAAAAAATCATACTTTTTAGATGAATCCTTTTCTAGATAGACTAGTGGATCCATTAGGCAGTTCAGGTCTTATACCTTTGGTTGGGTATAGGATGCTCTGGCAGCGTGAGGTCGATCGTTGTATCATCACTATAGCTCCATGTGATGGTTGTCGGTTAGAGAAACTCCCACAACAGTTATTGTATTTTCATACACAGAGATTATTGTATTTTTATATACACCAGTTCATTTGTATTTCCTATATACATCTCAGGCTTATTGTATCTTTGTATACACACAGAGTTTATAGCATGTTTTAAACAACTTTTCTTTATATTACACTTGTTTTAAATTGCATTATATTGAAAGAAGTCAGTCAGGTTGAGTTGAGTTGAGCCAGGTAAGCTTTTCAGTTTCTTCCAGTTTTCCTTCTAGCCTTGTTGCTTAGTTTTCCAGCTCGCATACTCGTACATTCCATGTACTGATGTCAATTGGCCTGCATCTTATTATGATGCAGACACAGGTACCCAGGATCAGCATTTAGCACGCCGTTGATTCAGTTGAGCTCATCAGAGTCAGTGGTGAGCCTCCTTGCTTTCCGGAGGACTCGATTATTTTGCTCTCTTAGTTTTGTTTTATTAGGATGTTGTGGGGTCTGTCCCAACATCCATCTCAGTATTGTAGAGGCTTCATAGACAGTCAGTCAGTTAGTATTGAGTCTTTCATCTATGTATATATGTAAATATTCTATTTTGAGACACGAGTTGCCTTTTTGGCATGTTATGCATCAGTTAAGTTGTTTATAACCTTGCATGGTATTGAGTTATTCTGTTGAGTTAGGTTTCCGCTGAGTTAAGAAAGCCAGACCAAGGGTTCTCTTGGATCCAGAAATGGTCTCCGGGTGCCGGTCCCGCCCAGGGTGTAGGCTCGGGGCGTGACACTGACTATGATTATTTGAAAAATTAATTACTTTCATATATTTTCTCCTAAAAGATTTTTACAATCCCACAATTCTAAGTCAACATTATATTTTTCTTAAATATATATTAAAAAATTCTTTCTTGCTTTGTGTAAAAAAAAGTCAACAAAAATTTTGTAATAAATTTTTAAATATTATGATAGATGATTAGTAGATCGATAACTAGGAACGTTAAATAACGTACCTAAGTGAAAGGGGAAGCTTGGAAAATATAGGCATCCGCAAGTATGGAGGTGCAGTCTTCAAGTAAAAGAGGTCAGCCCAATCAAGCTTTTGTTCATCAGAGACAACAAAGTGTTGTCCAAATCCATCTAATTCCCCTGATGATTGTTCAAATTTCTTCTTCTCTTCCAATGGAAGATTGAATAATTTTTTAATCTCGTTTTTCATCTTCTCCACCAATAAAGAATTAACTCCGTGATTAATCAACTGCAAAATGTAATTATATATGGATTTTAAAACAGAAATACAACATCTACGACAAACTATTCACCGAACATGTAAATAGATAAAGTACCTGAAAGAAACCCCATTCTTTGGCTGCAAAGTGCAACTTGTTAAGCTCGAGATTCATGGAGTCATGATCGCTAGAGTTGATCAATCGTTGCATATCAATTACTGGAACTTCCTTATTATTTGATGATGCAACGAATGAACGGTCCTGATTGTCGCGTACATATCGCGATGGAATGGTCACAAGTTTGTTCTTGGCCATTTCCTGGACAGAAGGAACTTTCTTGTAATTAACTTGTAGCTGTTCTCCCGTACGTGTTTCCATGGCTATACTATCTATATTGATATATTAACACTTGTTTCCTCAACTATTTTATGATCGTCCCAAATTGATTATCCTATACTTATTGACTAGGACGGATCTAATTAAATATATAAATATATATTGCGTGTGTGGTCAATAAGAACGTAAGATCACCATATATATTGTGGATAGGAGTGACAAATGAGTAGTTGGAGTTAAATTTATGAATAGCACCGGCAAATTAATGACCATTTTTAATGTCAACTATCAAATAGTATTAGTCATCAATTCAAAAGCTATTAAAGTACTAATATTTTTTTTTTATGAGCGCGGTGTTCATTTTAAGCTTTAGCATACTTTGATAAATTTCACAAAATACATGTCACTTCTTACCAGTAACACATGTACTAATATTTAACCCAATCTTTTGACACGAGTCTATAAAAATATTTAACTATTCTAGAATTCAGGTACGAGAAAACGTAGCAATAATGGAGATTTTTCACGCCAACACAGTGAAAATAAATAACACATCCATGGAGTTTGAATCGATAAATGTTCAAATGCTCATAGTTCTTAATTCTATATTTTAAGTAGGGTACTTTCGTTCAAATTTCATTTTTACATTAAAAAATATAATGACTATTCTGACACTCAAAATAAAATGCAAGATTGATCAATTGCTCCCATGATCTCCATTTCCAATCTTTAGAGTATCTATCTATGTATGATTTTCCAACGAGCTCTCGAGAAAAAAATCCTTCAAATTAGGAACTTTCAAAGAGCCAGCTAGCTTTTTCGACCTTGCTTCTTCCATAGAATGAAGTCTTTCTTACGGTAGAGAATGACAAAAGAAAATTAAATATAATCATGAAAACCTACGATTAGCCCAAAGATCTTTAATTAGAATCGAAAGATTCAAATAAATAAGAAGAAAAGCTATAAAAGGAGAAAGGAGGATTTTGGATTAGAGAACTTCGTAATGAAAAAACTAGAATTGGCTTGAGATGTTTTCTTTGGAATGATAACAAATACTAACTATGTTCACTCCTATTTAGGAGTTGTGTAAGATGGCTCTAGATACTACAAGATGTAGATTAGATTATGATTTATTATAAATAGAATTGTCTAGAACATTTACACACTTCTTAGATATAATAAATACTAAAAATTTAGAAAGTTCTACTAAAAATCTAGGATGGTTCGTACTTTCAAAAAAATCAATTTTATTTTTCATATATACTCTTGAATTTTAATTTGATTGTTTAGTTATGATTTGACATGAAGTTTAACCAGGTAAATAATATTCCTAAATTGATTTTAAACTAAAGATGGACAGTGAATATGTTTGTAATCAGCAACTCCAATCCTCCAAAATTGTGCAGGGCATTGAGGAGTGAGAAAACTAGGTGCTGGACCTAAATCACCATCCAATTTGGGGCTCAAAAAATGTAGCCTCAAATTTTATATTTCCTTCATACCAATATAATACTACAACAAAAGAACATTTTATTCTCAATAAAATAAACAACACATCACATCATATCATCATATATCATATATTACTAAAGTGGAAAGCTCCAAATACAAAGTTAGATTACCATTTTACTCCTACATTAAATTAAATATTAGTACAAAATATCTAATATATTAAATATTTATTAATCAAAATATGACACTCCTCATGGAGTCATAATCATTAGAGTTGATCAATCTTTTCATATCAATTAACTTCTACTTCTCCCATAAATAAATTGAAACAAATGGAGTAATCAAAATCCTAAAAACATGTTATATAAAGTGATAAAGCGATTAGCCCCTCTAATATTGAGGACATTTAGGTAAAATTCTTGGTCATTATATGATAAGATACATTAAAATCAGAAAATGAGGATGTTATTAATCACAACAGACAGACGACACAATTTATTCAAATATTATATTCTTAAAAAAAAAAAAAAAAAACCATCCAAATTATTAAACAAGCTGTTGGTATCCAAATGCAACATTGATCAATTGCTCCCATCATATCCATTTCCAATCCTTAGAGTATCTATGTATGATTTTCCAACGAGCTCTCGAGAAATAAATCCTTTAAAATAATCGGCCACTCCAATCCTCCTATATTTTGCAGGGGATTGAGGAGTGAGGAGGCTAGCTGCTGGACCTAAATCTCCATTCAATTTGGGGCTCAGAAATGTAGCAATGGACATCCTCTCCTTGTCCTTATTAACGATGGCTCGATGTTCAATGCTCTGGTAAATTCCATTTGTCACAATCTGCAAAAACAAAATTGATGACAGAGCTTTACAAATTGACTTGTATCATACCAAACATACTTATTTCTCACCTCTAAAATGTCTCCAATGTTAACAACAATGGCATCAGGACGATATGGAACCAGAATCCAAGCGCCATCTTTCTTAATTTGAAGACCTTCTGTTTCATTAACCTGAAGGAGTATGGTTAAACCAATAGAATCAGTGTGATGGCATAGCCCCATTACGCGCTCTGGTTGAGGACAAGGAGGGTAATAATTTAGTCTCATCATTTGGGTCGCATCTTTTTCAATTAATACATTCATATCCTCTGCTTTCATCCCTAAAGCTCTTGCCATTACGTACAGAATTTTCATAGCAAGTTCCTTCAGTGCTGTTGAGTATTGTTCCAATGCATCCCTTGAAGGCCCAAGAACTTGAATATTGTATAGAAAAAAAGATTCACTATCGTAAACTCAGTTAGTATATATTATGGTACCTGAGTGAGGTGGGAAGCTTTGGAAACAAGTGAGGTTTTCTCAAATGAGTAGGGAGAGTGATCATGTAAAGTATGTCACTCCAATCTAACTTTTGTTCTTCAGAGACAACAAAGGCTTGCCCGTATCCTTCGACATCTCCATCTTCTTGCTCAAATTTCTTCTTCTCTTCCATTGGTAGATCGAAAAATGCTCGGATTTCTGACTTCACTTTCTCCATCAATGATGAACTCACTCCATGATTCACCAACTGCGCAATTTAATTAGAGATATATTTTACTATTGCCTTATTAAATACTGAGGTTAGTATGTATATATGAGAAAAAGTTATGGAACATTAAACAAAAATGAAGAGTGTTAGTTTGATCTATGAAACCTGGAAAAATCCCCATTCTTTGCAAGCAAGATGAAACCTGTTAAGCTCTGTATCATCATCATCTTTAATTATTTCCATGTCAATAACTGGAGCTAATTGATGAGGCAATAATATGGAAGAATTATACAATTGATTTTCGTCATCATTATTACGAATATATCGCGGCGGAACACCTGCTAGTTGTTGTTTTGCCAGCTCCTGAACGTTAGGAACTTTCTAAGAGCCACCTAACTTTCTCGACCTTGCTTCTTCCATCATCAACTTTATTTTTTTCCACTATATCAAAATCGTTAACTAGGATAGAAAGATTATTGTGTGTGTTGTCAATAAGATTTTATGGTACTTTGCCTTTGACAACGTTTTAATTAATTGATGGATAAATATGTAGGACGATACAAGATTATTTATAAGGGGAATTTTCATACATAACCACCATAATAAATTTAATTATGTTTCATAGCTATAATTTGTATATGTACGTGTTATTGCTACAGTTTAAACTGTCTCTTTGTATAATTCGCGGGTGAGTTTGTATAATTCACTATTTTTGTATAAACTCGAACTAATGAATTTATACAAACACAAACATCTAAACTTTGTATAAACTCGAATTAATGAAGTTATACAAATTATATTACACAAAATTACATTATATAAAAGTTATACAAATTCCAAATTATACAAATGTGCAAATTTTACAAACTAAAACAATGAGCTGCGTAGTTATAGCTAAAAGTAGGTCGCGAATTGTATTTAAGGCATACTGTAGCTATGTTAACTAATTAACTACTAATATATACGTGCTTATTCACGTAATTTTCCCAAATTATTTAAAAGTGAAATTTGAAATTCGACCTCTAAGTTTGTGTTAAAGAATTTAAACTCACTCTATATATACACTAACTAAAAAAAATAAAATTACTTACATATAATATAATTTTTTGCTGAGGAGGCGAGGGCTTGCCGAGCCTCCCAATATTTCACGAAACATTGACATGAAATAAATGCGCGCTAGCCAAATTATTTCAAATTCTCATTGACTTAATGGGATTTTTAAAAAAAATTTCATATTAAAATATTATTATTATTATTTTCTCGATTCAATTTAAATATTTGTGAACATAGCTACTTGACATTTTCCAATGAGAAATTATAATGGAAAAATAATGATTTGTCGTGAATAGCCATGCCACAACTACATAGTAGCATTAAATATCAGCTTTTGAAAAAAAAAAATCTTACTTAATTTTTTGGGTAGAACTTAACCTAAATTTTGACTTTTGTTCTACATTTAACCATCTTTTATTTAAATTCAAAATAAAAAAAATTATTGCGTAAGATTTTATGGTGCGTTGCCTTGACAACGTTTTAATTTATTGTTGGATAAATATGTAGGACGACCCAAGACTATTGATTAGTACTGGTAGTAATTATGTAGGACAACGACGCAAGACTATTTTATGATGGATCTAGGAGGATCTAATTAGATTATTACGTGTGTGGTCAATAAAACTTGATTGTACTTACGTTTTCTATTTCCACCCAGTATTCTGTATCCATATTGAAGTCTGACTAAATCAGGATTCGCACAGAAAAGTTCCACATTATGGGATAAAACACTCCCTAACAAAGATGATTCCGTACTCCAGAGGGACTCGAACCCGAAACCTCTAGTTAAGGATGAAGGAATATTTACTATTCCACCACAACCCTTGTTGGTGCGATGACAATGTTTTAATTGTGGATAAATATGTAGGACGGCAACAAGACTATTCATTCCTACTTAGCTTGTAGATACTCCCTCCGTTCACTTTTACTTGTTATACTTATTCCTAAAATAGATTTTGATTTTTACCTGTCACTTTTGACATATCAAGAAAAAATAATTTTTTTTTTCTTCATATTTTATCCTTAGCATTAAATACTATTCTCCATATCATTTTTCAAGATTCAATACTAAATATTAATTGGCAGGGATAGTGAGGTAAAATACTTATATGAATAATTATTTTCTTTATGTGTGTCAACTCAAACAATGACAAATAAAAATGAACTGAGGTAGTAATAAGTATCAACGCTGTATAACCATTCATCAATCTACATGCACGACTTTTCAGATCATTAGGTAAAAATTAATGAGCCGCATGCAAAATAGCCCATTTTATCCTAATTTATGTGATGATATATTTTTTTTAAGTTGTCTAAAAAAAATAATACTATTAACTTTATATTCTGAAAGTACTTAACTTTTAATTTTTATTTTACTCTTACAATTTATATGTATATTAATATTTATTACTAACTTGTTTTGAACTACAAATTTCAAAATTCACTTTTTTTAAATTCTATATTCAATCAAAGACTATCATATATTTATTGAGGCAAGGGCACAGTAAGCTAGAGACTATGACATAACAGAAAAATAAGGACGTAAAAACTCCAAATTACAACAGAAACAATAAAAGTGTATCAAATGCTACGATTCTCCATCACTCATCTCTACCTTCATGAAATCAAGGTTCGACTTTCTGTCAAGTTTTCGTGCAAAAGAGTCTTGTAAATATTTATGCACGAAAAATGGGAGGATTATGTGGTCCAGTGAGGCTGTTTGCAGGTCCTAATTCGGATTCAAGGTTCATGTAATAGAATGTCGCAACAGAGAGCCGTTTTTCGTTTGAGTTTACAATTGCTCTGTGCTCAATGCTCCTATAGACACCATTGCTCAATATCTGGCAAGTCAAATAACACATTTACGCGCATAATATTTTCAATGATAGTAGAATATTTACCTCCATCATGTCCCCAACATTCACAATCAAAGCGTTTGGGAGGGGCTTTAATATCGTCTTTTCGGACTTGGAGACCTTCAGTTTCGTTCAGCTGGAAAAGGATGGTAAGGACACAAGGATCAGAATGAGAGCTTAAGCCAATTGCCCTGTCTGGCTCAGGACAAGGCGGATAATAATTCATCCTCATTGACTGCATACCATCACTGAATAGATCTCGCGTTTCTTCTTCATCCATCCTTAAAGCCTTTTCTCCTCTACATTTTCATTTTTTAAATGTTTTGCTTATAATTTATTTATTTGTTATGAGTTCGTTTAGTTTAGTGGGTGGGTTCTGGTTTGGGTTAAAAAAGAAATTGGATAGTTTCAATTAAAATCGGGTAATTTCATTTGATTTGGGGATTTCTGTCCAAGGAGGGGTATATTTTGTTAAGTTATTGACGGCATGGGTAAAAATAACTTGCTTTTAACGGTAAGGGTAAAATCAACCAATAAAACAAAGTTGAGGGGTAATTTTGACCCTTTAAAGAAAAATTTAATACTTTAAAGACATAATACGTGAATATGTATTTTAACTTGGTCTTACCTCACATTTATGCTATCTAACTTTGCATGTGCACAAGTAGACACTTAAAATTGTATAAAATTGAACACATAGATATATACACATTATATGTCACATCCTACATGATTTGTATCTTACGTGATGTCCTACTTGTATTGTTCCACATAGGACTCATGTGTCTACTTATTCAACTTTATACAAGTTTAAGTGTCTTCATGTACACATACGAGAGCAAAAATGTGAAATAAGACAAAGTTAAAAAAAAAACACATTTATGTATTTGTCTTATTTAAATGAAAGAATTTTTTATCATACTTAAAAAATTCAGCTTATTATGGTTTTATTTTTTTTAGGAAAAGAAGCCGCCTACCATTCAAACGGCTAACTGTCATTCCTCTCCCTCTCTGAAAAACACTGAAAAATAAGATGGAAACCAAAATCCTTCAAAAGAAAATCTTTTTTTCTTTCTTCTGAAGTGAAGCAGAAACTCTTTTTTCCTCAATTCATTCGTGCTTTCGAGACAATGATGCCTAAAATTAGCAAGCTCAACGTTCCAGAAAAACCGAGGAAATTAGTAGTATTTCCTGAAAGGATTGGAAGTTTAGTGATCAATGGCTTCCATCATGGTAGAGAAGAAAGTAATTATGAAGAAATTGAATCTGGTGAAGAATTGCAGACATTTGATCTGACTCGCGATTTTGCTCTGAAACAGATGATTAAGGATCGATGTTATGACTTTGATGATGAGCTTATAAGTTTTCCCCAAAATAAAAATAGGAATTTGGGATCAGTTGTATTGCACGCCTGCAACGATGATGAAAAACGATCTGATCTTGAATATGAAGTGAGACTGTTAATCACAATTTTCATTGTTTCCACTCTTTGCTTAGAGGTGATCACTACTTCATTGTCGCATTCTCTGATCATTGGTGTTGTTTGTAAAACAGATTTCTCGAAAGGAGATTAATTTGGAGAAGTTGCAACGACTTGCCAGTTCAGGTATTCCTGATGGAGGGAGTTTGCGAGCAACAATTTGGAAGGTTATTATTTACCCTAATTGATCGCATTAGTATAAGCATTATATTCTTCACCAAATGTGTTGAAATTGAAATTGAATAACTCTGTTTTTCCATGATTATAAATTGCAGCTACTATTGGGATATTTACCTACTTCTCGTGACCTATGGGAAAATGAGTTAAACGAGAGTCGATTGAAATATGACGAGCTAAAAGAGGAGTTTCTACGAAAACCTGTAAGCTGCATTACCTTGTAACTTATGGTCTTAGCTTGTCCATTTGTTATGGCTTGTTCATAGAACTCTTTAATCTAGACAGTCAGAATTGTCATGGCGAAAAGATAAAAGCATGATATTCCTTGGACACGACACTAGCAGCGGAGTCATTGAGCCCCTTAAACGCTACAACATTTCTAAAGAGGATGATCATCCACTAAGTTTAGGTGAAACAAGCATATGGCATCAGTACTTTGAGGCAAGTACTTACTACACCGCGAGTTCTTCTGCAACCTTTTACATCACATGAAGACCTTTTTTTTTTATGAATACAAATGGTGGTGTTTGTAGTTTACAGAAATTTCGGAGCAGATAGACCGTGATTTGCAGCGAACTCATCCAGATTTAGAGTTCTTCTCAGGAGACTCATCACTATCTAGGAAGAATAAGGTAACATTTTACTTATATCTCTCAACTCCTAATGTTAACATTTTAGTCTGTGATACTTTTTTCTTTCTGAGTTTATGTTTTGCTTTACAGGAGTCAATGAGAAATATTCTTCTTTTGTTTGCGAAATTAAATCCTGCAATTAGTTATGTACAAGGCATGAATGAGGTCTTGGCCCCGTTGTACTATGTCTTCAGCACCGATAATGATGAGCATAATGTTGTAAGTGACTTCCTCAAATTTGCACTTACAGTTTATATTGATGCCTTGGCCAACTCTTTCGTAAATAGTAGAAGCTTCATTTGTTTTTTTCCCGCTATGCAGGCAAATTTAGAAGCAGATACTTTTTCCTGTTTTGTTATACTAATGAGTAGCTGTGTGGATCACTTCTGTCAACAATTTGATTGTGGTTCTTTTGGTATCCACTCAACTCTTTCGAAATTGTCAGAGTTATTGAAAACTAATGATGAGGAATTGTGGCACCATCTTGAATTTAAAACAAAGGTAAATGTGAACCTATTTCTTAAGCACAGCTATAAATAGCTAAGTTATTGCTCACATATATATCAGTCGTCCTAGCTAACGTTTTGATTTCAGGTTAACCCGCAATTCTATGCATTTAGGTGGATCACTCTGCTCCTTACTCAGGAGTTTAGCTTGCATCACATCTTAAGGATCTGGGATACGCTTCTCAGCAATCCCTTTGGCCTTCAGGTACTTCTCTGACCAATTTGGACTACAATATATGATGTGTGTTTATATGTATGGACATCGTGGTTGATCTAATATATAAGACGCTCTCATCCAACTCCGTGTCTCATTTACAGGAGATGCTATTGCGGATCTGTTGTGCTATGCTGATGTGTGTTAAAAGCAAACTAATTAGGGGTGATTTTGTTGACAACTTAAAGCTTTTACAACATTTCCCTGAAGTAGATGTTGAGCATCTTCTCCAAGTAGCATGGGGCATGCAGAACTTGGACACATCGTTCCATTCAACCGTGTAGCTAGCTAATATACGATTTGATACATTAAAATCAAACAATAATGATGTTATTAAACCACAACAAATGCCACAATTTATTCAAACATTATACATTCACAAAATAATACAGTAGCAAATCCATCCAAATCAAACAAGCTGTTGGTATCCAAGGGGCATAAAATGCAAACATTGATCAATTGCTTCCGTCATCTCCATTTCTAATTCTTATAGAATCGACATATGATTTTCCAACGAGCTCTCGAGAGAAATATCCCTTGAAGTAATCAGCCACTCCAATCCTCCTAAATTCTGCAGGGCATTGAGGAGTGAGGAGGCTAGGAGCTGGACCTAAATCTCCATCCAATTTGGGGCTCAAAAATGTAGCAATTGAAATTCTGTCTTTGTCTTCATTCACAATTGCTCGATGTTCAGTGCTCTTATAAATTCCATTTGTCACAATCTGCACATGAAACAACATTGAGAAGTTACGTTTTCTCATAACCGAACACTAGAAAATAACTTTTCCCAAGCTGAAAAATGTCTTTCGTTACACTATACATATATATACTTATTTCTCACCTCTAAAATATCTCCAATGTTGACAACAAAGGCATCAGGAAGATATGGAACTGGAATCCAAGCTCCATCTTTCTTAATTTGAAGACCTTCCGTTTCATTAACTTGAAGGAGTATGGCTAGACCAATAGCATCAGTATGAGGGCATAACCCCATTACGCGCTCTGGTTGAGGACAAGGAGGATAATAATTTATTCTCATCATTTGTGTCCCGTCGTGTTCAAATAGTACATTCATATCCTCTGCTTTCATCCCTAAAGCTCTTGCCATTACGTACAGAATTTTCATAGCAAGTTGCTTGAGTGCTGTTGAGTATTGTTCCAACGCATCCCTTGATGGTCCAAGAACTTAAATATTGTATAGAAAAAAGATTCACTACCTTTAACTCAGTTAGTATATATTGTGGTACCTGAGTGAGGTGGGAAGCTTTGGAAACAAGTGAGGTTTTCTTAAATGAGTAGGGAGAGTGATCATGTAAAGTATGTCAGCCCAATCTAACTTTTGTTCTTCAGATACAACAAATGCTTGCCCGTATCCTTCGAGATCTCCTTCTTCTTGCTCAAATTTCTTCTTCTCTTTCATTGGTAGATCGAAAAATGCTCTGATTTCCGATTTCACTTTCTTCATCAATGATGAATTCACTCCATGATTCACCAACTGCACATGTATTTTTTTTAAAATCGATATCATCATGGGACACGAAGGTACATCAATTTATTTTAAAATTAAAAGATATGGTCGATACAATAATAGATTTTCGGGTGCAAGTGGTTGTATTGTTGATGGCTAAATAAGTCAACTCCAACATTTATGTAACATCAAAACAAAAAATGAACAGTGTTTGATATATAAACCTGGAAAAATCCCCATTCTTTGCAAGCAAGATGAAGCCTCTCGAGCTCCGAATCATCATCAATATCTCCAATTTCCAGCAATTTTTTCATATCAATAACTGGAACTTGAGGCAATATTACTATGGAAGAATATGATTGATTGTCAATATCATCACGTATATATCGCAGTGGAACGGCTGCTAGTTGTTGCTTTGCAAGTTCTTGAACGTTAGGGACTTTCAGAGAACCACCTAGCTTTCTCGACTTTGCTTCTTCCATTGATGAAGTTTTTTTTTAGAACTTGTTTTTGAAAGTAAACTTATTGAGATGTGAAATAATTACGTGTACTATATATATATAAATAAAATAAATGGGTATGTTTATTTGTCTAGAATATGTTCCGTTCACTATCTGAATTTGGTTATCATGAAAGAATTTGATTTCTCATCTTAAATTTATCTGGCCTTATCTCAATTTTAGTTTATTTTTTGAATGAAAGGATATATATAAGGAAACACGTGATCCATCTGGCAGGTAATATACGTTTTTTTTTATCATAAGTCAATATCTTGCCTAATTAGTCACCTAAAATCAGGTGACTTTGGGCGGGTTGAATTTATTTTTTTAACTAATAAAAGGGAAAACTATATAAATTGTCCAATCTAGTATTTATCCAAATTTGTTCATAAAGTACAACCCAAATATTATTATTTTTTAAGTTAAAGATAGGCCAGGCCCATCTTATTAAACAAAAGGGGCAAAAAACGCCCAGATCAGCCCATGTCCACTAAAGGACAACAAAGCCTAAAGCCCTAAATCATTCTTTCTAATTACAGAATAGGAAACTACGCTAGCAAAAAAAATCTGCAAAACAGAGAAATCTTCAACCATGCCTTCAAGATCATATCTTGATAGTTGATGATAAAAAGTAACCTTCCTTATCGTTTCTTCATCTCGTCCTCTGTATTTGATACCCATCGACCCATCTGTAGCTAATTCAACAACCTCTATCCCATTTCCATAGATTGATGGGTTGACCCTCGATTGAGGATGATACCACCATCAAATCTGTGTAAACTAAGCTATTAGTTGTTGAAAGCTTCTCCTCTTTTTTATGCAGGTAGCGAAGGATGCGCTGCTGCAGCTATCAAATTTAGAGACATTGAAAACTCCATCCATGCCATAGCTTGATAAAAGGTAACCTCCATTACCATTCTTCTACTCATTCTATGTATCTTAATATCCAACGAAACACCAGTAGCTAAGACACTGAAAGCACCTGATCCGTCCTATTGTTGCATTTGTATGTTGTTGATCTAGCTTAACAAGAACGGTAAACTCATGGATATTGACTTCAATACCAACTGACCATGTAGTGATTTAAAGTCATTTGGACACCTCCAAGCTCTCACCAGGTGCTAACATTAAATCCTATGAAATAGCTTCTTACATGGCCCTATTTTGTATTGACTTCAATCCACAGTTTGCTTTATTTCAATGTTGCTAGCTTAATTATTTTGATGACCTTCTAATATTTGGGATGTTGTGTTTATCAAGGTTTATTAACCTTCTTTCTTGACTTGGAACCTCCTGAAAACTGTTAAATTGATAGTTACCTGCAAAATCAAAAACTAGGTTAGTGAAATAATCAGCTAGTGTATTTCCCTCTCTAAAAGAGTGTTGTACACTTGTTGTAATTAAGGTCAGCAACCCCTTAATCAGGTTTATCTCTACTGACACATTCCATGGAGTTTCCCATTTGCCTTCTAGAATCTGGACCATTGCTAGTGAATCTGTCTTTATAACAATATAATTGAGTTTGTTATCTCTACAATACATTAGACCTTCTTTTATGGCTCTTGCTTTAACCACCATATTAGTTGTGTTAGGTAAAAGAAATCATTTAGCAACTATAATTTCACCTCCTGAATTTCTGATGCAAAATGCAGCAGAGCTAGGTCCAGGATTACCCCTATAGATGCCCCATCAGTATTACACTTCAGCCATTTAGGGGGAGGGGCACTCCACCTTACAATCTTGTAGCTAATTTTGGGGTTATAACTTTCCAGTAATTGAATGATATCACACTACCCCCTATTCCCAGCAATTAGATTAAACCTACTCCATATAAATTTCTTTATCAAATCATCGATATCCCTTATAATCTTATTCATTGACACTTTGCCCCCATACAAAATAGTGTTCCTCCTTTTCCAAATGGACCACATCATGATCATAGGAATAACCTGATAAACTGATTTACACCAAGAGTTACCTTCTGCTTTCCACAATAGTCTTACAGATTGCTTGAGGAAAGAGCCTATTTTTACTCCTGCTGCACTGGTATAGTGATTCCAAATTCCTTTAGCTACTTCTCCATTATAGAATAGATGTTCTATGGATTCTATTTCTGGGCTATGGCATTGGATATCCAGAAAATTTCAAAGGGAAGAAAAAGGGAAATGCAGTTATAGGGGATGGTAATATGTACTCACAGATGCAGAACTTGCAGGATCACAAGGAAAAGAAGGCTCACATAGCTATAGGAGATGGGAGATCAAGTTACACAGGAACAGTTATTCCAGATGCTGAACAAACAACAACATGGATCCTCAAAAGAGTGTCAATATGGCAGGTAATCCTTGTTCTCAATTGAAGTGGATTATAGATATTGGGGCTACAGATCACATGATACATAATCATATTTACTTGCAAGATGAAAACATGATGAATAAGCTAGGTAAAGTGCAGATGCCTACAAGAGACTTCGCTACTATTTTACATATTGAAAGTTTTCAACTCAATGATAATGATATAATCACAGATGTATTGTGCATACCAGAATTTATGTTTAATCTTTTGTTTGTAAACAAACTGACAAAAGAGTTAAACTGTTCTGTCTTATTTTTTCCTACATACTGTGTGTCTAAGGCTGGCAACGGAACCGGTAATTACCGGTTCCGTCTCGGTTCCGGATAGTACCGGTTCGATCCGGTATTGTGCCGGTCCGGGAGGGGTAACGGGACGGAAACTAGGATTTACCGGTTAGTCCCGGTTCCGGTCCGGTTCGTTCAGTTTTTTTTTAATCTGAAATTTCAAATTATAGCCGTTGGGCAACGGGTTTTGGTCCCCACCAACGGCTCTTTCACCCCCATAACTCCCCTTTACACCTCCCTACCCCCCCAAACTTTTTTTAATACCCCAATCTTCTTAAAACTACATTTTCATCCTTTTTTTTTAAAACTATAAATACCCCTAATCTTTCATTTTTTTCACTCACAAAAATATCTTCTACTCTCTACTCTCTAAATTCTCTTATTCTCGTTAAAATTACGAATTTGGTCTTTGGAAATTGGAGCTTCAAAATTCAACTTTCAATTTTCGGCTT
>JAJOOF010063865.1:0-18803 GCA_029582545.1 Solanum lignicaule | reverse complement strand
TTGATTGTCACTTTGTAAGAGAAAAGATACTCTCAGGAGATATTGTTACCAAATTTGTGAAGTCAAATGATCAACTTGCAGATATCTTCACCAAGTCTCTTACCGGTCCTCGTATTAATTACATTTGTAACAAGCTAGGTACATATAATTTGTATGCACCAGCTTGAGGGGGAGTGTTAGAATATAATAGGAAAACACAATCCTACACAAACTAGGAATAGTTTATAGTCTCCTATTTGGTAAGGAATTGTATTATATAGTGTCTATAAATAGGGTTCTCTATGTAATTATTAGAACAACCATTCAATAATATTCTTTTCTTATATTTCTCACAATTTTAATTTGAAAGCTTGGTTTTGTGTATCTGAACCATATGACGCTCTCAGAATAACAAAAGGGTTACTTCAAGAAATTGGCTCATTTGACTCGAAGGCTGATAGCAATCTTAATCAGCTACAGGTCAAATTGAAGGAAGTCCTAAAGGGAAAAAGGTTTCTTATTGTCCTAGATGATATGTGGAATGATAACTCTAATGAGTGGGATGACTTGAGAAATCTTTTTGTAAAAGGAGATGTAGGAAGTAAGATCATTATGACAACACGTAAAGAAAGTGTTGCCTTGGTGATGGGTAAGGAGCAAATTAGCATGGGAATTTTGTCTAGTGAACTTTCTTGGTCTTTATTTAAAAGACATGCATTTGAATACATGGATCCTGAGGAACAACGAGAACTTAAAAAGATCGGAAAACAAATTGTAGCTAAGTGCAAAGGACTGCCTTTAGCTCTGAAGACGCTTGCTGGCATGTTACGCTCCAAATCAGAGGTTGAAGGGTGGAAACGTATTTTGAGAAGTGAAATGTTGGAGCTGCCAGACAATGACATATTACCAGCGTTGATGTTGAGCTACAATGATCTTCCTGCACATTTAAAGCAATGTTTTTCTTTTTGTGCAATCTTTCCCAAAGATTATCCATTTCAGAAAGAACAAGTCATTCAACTGTGGATTGCTAATGGTCTATTAAAGGGGTTGCAAAAAGATGAAACAATTGAAGACTTAGGCAACCTATACTTTCTCGAGTTGAGATCAAGATCACTTTTTGAAAGGGTCCAGGAGTCTTCTAAAAGGAATGAAGAGGAATTTTTAATGCATGACCTTATCAATGATCTGGCCCAAGTTGCATCTTCAAAACTTTGTATCAGGTTGGAAGATAACGAAGGATCTCATATGTTGGAAAAATGTCGACACCTGTCCTATTCACTGGGAGATGGTGTCTTTGAGAAGTTGAAACCACTCTACAAATCAAAGCAGCTGAGGACATTGCTTCCAATCAATATCCAGCGTGGGTACTCATTTCCTTTAAGCAAGAGGGTGTTGTATAACATATTGCCAAGACTAACATCCTTAAGGGCTTTATCATTGTCTCATTATCGGATTAAGGAGTTGCCGAATGACTTGTTTATCACATTAAAACTCCTAAGAATTTTGGACCTTTCTCAGATGGCGATAAGAAAATTACCAGATTCCATATGTGCATTGTATAACTTGGAGATACTTCTCTTGTCTTCTTGTATATATCTTGAGGAATTACCGCCGCATATGGAAAAGTTGATCAACTTGCGTCACCTTGACACTACTGGCACTTCTCTCTTGAAGATGCCACTACATCCAAGCAAGTTGAAAAACCTCCATGTGCTAGTAGGATTTAAGTTTATTCTAGGTGGCTGCAATGATTTGAGAATGGTAGATTTAGGTGAACTACGCAATTTGCATGGATCTATATCAGTTCTAGAGTTGCAAAATGTGGTTGATAGAAGGGAAGCTCTGAACGCAAACATGATGAAAAAGGAACATGTTGAGATGTTGTCGTTGGAGTGGAGAGAGAGTATTGCTGACAGTTCACAAACTGAAGGAGACATACTCGATAAACTACAACCAAATACAAACATAATGGAACTGGAAATCGCTGGATATAGAGGGACAAAATTTCCGAATTGGATGGCTGATCATTCATTTCTTAAGCTGGTGGGAGTGTCTCTTAGCAATTGCAACAACTGTGCTTCCTTGCCAGCACTAGGACAACTTCCTTCTTTGAAATTCCTTACCGTTAGAGGGATGCATCGAATAACAGAAGTGAGTGAAGAGTTCTACGGTACGTTGTCCTCCAAAAAGCCATTTAACTCTCTTGAGAAGCTTGAGTTTGCAGAGATGCCGGAGTGGAAGCAGTGGCATGTACTGGGGAAGGGAGAGTTCCCTGCACTTCATGCCTTTTTAATTGAAGATTGCCCCAAGCTGATTGGGAAGTTGCCTGAAAAACTTTGCTCTCTGAGAGGATTGAGAATTTCAAAATGTCCTGAACTCAGTCCAGAGACACCTATCCAACTTTCAAATTTGAAAGAGTTTAAAGTTGTTGCTTCTCCGAAAGTTGGAGTTCTTTTTGATGATGCTCAACTGTTTACATCTCAACTTCAGGGAATGAAACAGATTGTTGAATTATGTATTCATGATTGTCACTCTCTTACCTTCTTACCGATTAGCATTCTTCCGAGTACCTTGAAGAAAATAGAGATATGTCATTGCAGGAAACTGAAATTGGAGGCGTCAATGATTTCTAGAGGAGATTGTAACATGTTTCTGGAGAATTTGGTAATATATGGATGTGATTCTATAGATGATATATCACCAGAGTTTGTCCCAAGATCACACTATTTGAGTGTAAACAGTTGCCCCAACCTTACAAGGCTTTTGATTCCTACTGAGACTGAATAACTCTATATTTGGCATTGTAAGAATCTTGAAATACTTTCAGTGGCATCTGGAACTCAGACGATGTTGCGTAATTTGAGTATTCGTGACTGTGAGAAGCTGAAGTGGCTGCCAGAATGTATGCAGGAACCCATTCCATATCTTAAGGAACTAGAACTATGGTTTTGTACAGAAATAGTGTCCTTTCCTGAAGGAGGATTGCCCTTCAATTTACAAGTCCTTCGGATCCACTATTGTAAGAAACTGGTGAATGCGCGAAAGGGGTGGCATTTACAGAGACTCCCCTGTCTCAGAGAGTTAACCATCTTACATGATGGCAGTGACCTTGCTAGTGAAAACTGGGAGTTGCCTTGCTCTATTCGAAGGCTTACCATATCCAATCTGAAAACATTAAGCAGCCAACTTTTCAAAGGTCTTACCTCCCTTGAATATTTATCTACTGGTAACTCACTTCAAATTCAGTCACTGCTGGAAGAAGGGCTTCCCACCTCTCTTTCTCGTCTTACTTTATTTGGCAATCATGAGCTCCATTCCCTACCGATTGAAGGTCTACGACAACTCACTTCACTTCGGGATCTATTCATCTCTTCATGTGATCAACTCCAATCTATTCCAGAATCAGCACTGCCCTCCTCCCTCTCTGAGCTGACCATCCAGAATTGCCATAAACTCCAATACCTTCCGGTAAAAGGGATGCCCACTTCAATCTCTACACTATCTATTTACGACTGTCCATTGCTCAAACCACTCCTTGAATTTGACAAAGGAGAATACTGGCCAAAAATTGCTCATATTTCCACCATAAATATTGATGGGGAATACCAATAATGGTGTGAAGTGGTGTCCACCTCTGGACCATCATCTGCCTTGGGACAACAAACTTTGCTAACTGAGAGTAGCGCAAAGGCGAGACTGACTCAGGATTGCTTTAAGCCTCACCCTTTGGATTGATGGTTACTTAATCTGGTATGCACAATTACTTAAATGGTTACTTATTTAAGGCATGTTATAAATATATCGCATTGATTTCAAGTTTAATGTGACTACATTAGATAGCAAATACTGAACTTCTGTCAGTATTTGGATCTTTAGCACAATAGCTTTTGTGGTTGTGTATAAAAACCGAAAACTGAAACCTATACTTGTTTGTAATTGATGGTCTATGCATACTTGGTGAATTGACCAAATTTGGTGCTTATCCCTCACCCACACTCAGATCGATCAGATCCACAGCTTTTGGATTGATGATCACTTCATCTGGTATGCCCATGATATCCTTTGAATTGACCAAGTTTGATTCATGATCCCAGTCTTGAGTTTTCACTTTTCATCTGTCTATTGAAGGACATGCTTTATTCATCTTGAAATGTTCAATCAATTTGTGAAATCACTAGGAAGAACATGAATGTTCACAAAAATGAAATCTTTATGAGGTAGCTTTTGTTCTTCTATGTGCATCTATCGGTATTTTTGAAAAGTCCGAGCAAGTCCTACAACACAGGAGCGGGATTCTCTAAAAAGCCAAGGTCTTGGTTATACACAAGTACAGTCTAGTGAAGTGCAGATGGCTCTGTCCAACATCAAGAGGAAGCACCGGCCTCAATGCACATAATTATAATACACTCTACCAAACGACCTTTTTATGTCTCACTGCATTCAAGTGATATTTTCGGTCACTCAATTGACACAACAATATTTTATCATTGAAAATAATTTCTCTACGTTCATAAGGCCCTCTTCATTCGTCTCGCTTTAATTAAAATGAATTCTCATATGACTAGTGTTCCTATGGAATAAATTTGAAGTACTTTGACAACTCTACCAAGCTCGAACTCGAGATTTTTAACCAGAAATCAACAAATGTTTTCCATAGAACATCTTCTTGCAATCTTCTTTAGTCAGGGTACTCATGATTCACTATAGCAATATGATGTTGTGTAGCGTTGATTGATTTCAAGTTTGATAGCAAATACTGAGGATTTTTTCAGTGTTTGTATCTTTAACACAGAGTCAAAAACAACATTTCTTTAATGTTTGATGTAGATATTGGTTTATTGATTATTAATTATATTATTGATTCAATTATCAAGTTAATCATTAAGATTTCACACAAAAAAAAAAAATCAATAACTGAAAAATAAAATGACTAATCAGATCAACCATACACATGAATTGACCACTTACCGATAACCTAGTAACATTTTCTCGATTCAATTTTAAAAAACCCTACTTAAAATATTGTGATATTTCCATCTTATAAACAAAATTAATATATTAATTTATGCCCCACTTATACTGGGTAGCAAAAACATTGCCCAGCAAGCTCTTCGAAATGAAGCTACTTTTTTTTTAAAATAAATAAAAATACTTTAGCCATAATAATAAAAATTATTAGGTACTTCAAAATTCATAAATAGAAATTATCAAGAGGACAAATAAACAGAGACAAAAGGAGAAAAACTAATTTGTTCTTATTCACAAAAAGACAGCAAGGAAGCAGTAACTCATACAAAATGAACAAAAAGCTTCAAAATAAATCTAAGCAAATCCCATCATCATGTCATTGCCTAAGCTCTTAATCACTTCTGGTATCTTCATCACATCCTTCATCTTCTCCTTCTCTTTTCCCTTCTCTCCTCTTTCTCCCTCTTCCTCCTCCCCCTTCGGATCCATCGGCTCCGAGGGAGCAACCGATGCTGACGGCAAAATTACCGCCTCACGCTGAGCATCCAAAATCTTCCTTAACCTCTCTTCACTAACACCAAATGCAGCTGCAAATTCAGGTCCTCTCATGCTCTGAAGTATCGAATTCTGACCCACCAAGAACTGTGGCATGTTCTTCCTTGCTGTCGTCGTGAATCCAAAGAACTCGAACGGTCCTGTTCTTGATGCAATTTGACAGAAGGGGAAGTACCTTGGCACCCAGAATACATCTCCTTCGTTTACTATAGCGTTCATTGCTAATGTCCCGTTTGGATACACGATTTGGATGCTGCCACTTCCTCTCAACACTATTCCATACTCTGTTGCTGTTGGATTAATGTGTGGTGCCATCATAGCTCCCTACATGTAAAAACATAGTAGTACTATGTAAAGACTTATAGCTTAGTTCAGGAATCCTAACAAAAAAATCAAAATCCATAAATATTGGACCTAGGACTAGAAGAAACTCAACAACGTGGCATCTACGATTCAAACTCGTGACCTAAAGCAAAGTTTGAACCCTTAACTCTACATTTACCACTAAACATAAAGCTCCCTTATCTGAGGGGGATTCAAAATAGTTGGATTCAAAATAGTTTACTTGTATACAAAAATAAATGTTCCTGTCTGTCCGTCGCACCATATAGGTGTAACAATTTTCGCAAGGAAAGAATTCAGTTGCATTCCCTTCATGCAACTTAGCCTCCACCATAGGTTATAGTGGATCAAGTTCAGTTTAGTGATCACAAACTGTGGTGGATGCTTAGTACGGACGCTGTGGTGGATAAAGTTCAGTGATCACAGGCGCTATAGTGGATAAAGTTTAGTGATCACACGTGGAACCAACAATATTAACCCTATGAGAACAATAAACATGGATCAAACATCATATTTTATAAGAACGATGTATGGTGTAGGTGAGTTACCGCTGAAAGATTGACGAGGTAGATGCCGATGTCAGAGTGTTTCAATGGAGAATACTCAGATTGATCCAAGGCCAAGCTCCATCCATAATCATTCTTGTAATCTGGCTTCCTATCGAACAGGTTGTAGGAATCTGGACCTTTGCCGCTGCCTCTACGTCCTTCATCACCTTTCCTTCTTTTATTTCCTTCATGACCAAAAAGATTATTCATGAGCTTCCTCAAAGACCATGTTGGCTGTTGCTCCCTTTCCTCGTCTTCTTCTTCAAAACTAGCTTCTTCCTCCAAATGCACTACTCTCTTTAGGTGATCATGTCTCTGGTGCTGCTCAAGATTCAAGAAATTGGCCCATATGCTTGGTGTAGGAGACTGAGTAGTGTTCAGAGGTACAATTGCACCAGAAAGTTGTCTTGTCAAGATCTCACTCACTTCTTCAGATGATACCTGTCATGTGTAACACATCTTGAAATTAACTACTTCTATTCCTTTGATAAATATACTTTGAATCATCTACTTAAGGTTCTCAAAATTGAACCCACCGGATTTTAAAGTTGCCGAGTTCATATCTATCATTCTTTGCCTTAATACAATAACAACAACATAGCCAATATCTATCATTCTTTGCCTTAATACAATAACAACAACATAGCCAATGTAATCCCACAAGTTAGTTTGGAGAGGATAGTGTACCAGTCCTTACCCTTACCACTTTTTCTTTTTTTAAGAACTCAAAAGAGGGATGCAACACGAGGGAGGTAGAGAGATTGTTTCCTAGAGAAACCGTCACAGAAATTCGTAGCATTTTAGTGAATTTTTACAATGTTCCGAGAACATTGGTACTAAGTTCAGATAAACACGATAACAGATTAACAGTAAACTCTACCTATAAGTTATCATCACTTACATTGAATGCTGTTGATAATGTAAGAGTGTCAAATCCACTAAGAATAGATGTTGGATAGATTCCACCACCAATGAAGAAAGACTGCAAGGAAATTTGTTAATTGTAACTCACAACATTTGATAGTCAAAGATCCAGTTTTTTTAACAAGAAATTGCAAAAAGGTACCTGAAAACCATACAATCCTAAGGTGTCGGAGTTGCTAATGCTGCAAATGATATGAAGTCTTTGCCCTTCAGCTGGATTAACCAGATAAAAAGCAGATCCTGCACGAATGCTGTATACATCTCCTTCCTTCAATCGCCTTTCAGTAAAGTCATCCTTGTAGATATGCCCAATTCTTGTTTCCCCTGCAGTCTCAACACACTTAAATCATTTCTCCAACTATTTTTCTTACTAAAAAAGAAACAATCTTACAAGAACCATGAAAAATCCTCAATTTAATGGGTAAATATTCCTTGAGGAAGTGTCTTTGGAGCAAGAATAAGAGTTGTCATTGTCATGTTACAAGCACATCACGAGTTCAAACTTCAAACCGTGAAAACCTATAAACTATTTTATTACATAAATGCAAGACAAATTGAGTAAAATAAACCCAATGTTGTCTGATCCTTCCCATACATAGGAAGATATATATGTTCTTAGGGATAGGTTGAATTAAAACCATTAATTTTTTATTTAGACCATATACATATATGTGAAAATCATGGAACATTAGTGAAAATTCAAATTTTGATCTCATGTTTTCCAATAACTTGTTATAACTATACAACAGAGATGGGGAAGTGAAACAAAAGGAGCGAGGGTGAAAATTCAAATAGCCAACTAACTCGACTACTATAATTTCCCAACAGATTGTAAACCAAAACTAATAAATCTTGAATTTGGCAACAGCTGATGAGTACACAAGATTGCTCCTTTCTTTATTATACAAGAGAACCAACAGAACCAAGAAGCTGAAAACTTAACCTCATAATTTCTAAGAAATCGAACCTATGAAAATTCATATAGCCAACTAACTCGACTCCTATAATTCCCCAAGAAAATTGAAAACCAACACTAAAACTTGAATTTGCCAGCTAATGAGTACACAAAATTGCTCCTTTTTTTTATTATACAAGAACCATAAGAACAAAACCAAGAAAAGCTGAAAACTTTACCTCATGTTTTCCAAGAATTCAAACCTGTGAAAATTCAACTCTCTTGACTCCTATAATTTCCCAAGTAAATTGACAACCAACACTAAATCTTGAATTTACCAGCTCATGAGTAAACAAGATTGCTCCTTTTCTATCATACAAGAACCATAAGAACAAAACCAAGAAAAAGTAAAAAACTTTACCTCTACGAACAAAGAGTGTAAGATGAGCATTCAAATACTGAGGGATGAAAAGAGTATTAGGTTCCATGGTGATAAAACCAATATGCATTGGACTTTGAAATATAGAAACCCCACCACCACTAAATCCACCTTTACTCACAACTCTCATAACTCCAGCATCAGTCCTCACTATCTCCTTTGAATCATGCAACAAAAACAACCCTTCTCCCCATTTTTCCTCTTCTCCCACTTCATAAGAAGTACCAACAGAAATCACTACTAGTAGCAATAAGATCAAAAGAAACTTTCTGTAACTTCCCATTATTATCACTTAACAAAAAAAGATTGTTTTTTTTTTCTCTGCTTCTCAAATGGTGTTGGAAAATTGCAGGGGATTTGAAAGAGTTTATGTAGAGGAAAGAGAAGGACTTTAGTCGAACAGATGGCGTGCATGCAAGATTTGAAAAATTTGCTGGCATAGCTTTGTTTCTTCTTCAACATTTTTGTAAGCAAAAAATTGGAAATGTTGCCACGAGTTTTCTAAGATATTGTTCCAAATTGAACTTTTGTCCATTTACCACTAGAAATTTATATATTTAATAAAAAATGGAGATTAAAAAAAAACTTTTATCTTTATTTTTTTTTAATTTTTCATTCGGTATTCGTTATCAAGCTTCTAAGTCATAAGCAAGGATGCGACGGGGTGTGCATTGTCAGAACTAATTTTATTTTATGAACAAGGCATAAGTACTATTCGATTATGACCGAAACCAAGAAGGTCTATTAAAAGAGACAAACTAGTTAGTTAATTTGGTAGGAGTCCTTCAAGTCTTAAAAATTGGGTAGAAGTGACAACAATATTGATTAGGTTAAAAGATGTTTTCTCAATATCCCAAACTTTTAACTTTTACACTTTAGTCCAACAACTGTCGTAGTTGTGGGGACAACTTCTTTAGTCGTCCGACAACTTCAATAGTTGTCCAGATAACTACGAAAGATGTTATTAGTTTAATCCTTTTATTAATATTAAAAATAAAAAAGGTACAGAAAAAGTAAAGAGGGCCCACTTGTCCCAAAAAAATTACTTGGATGGTTATCTTTTAATAAATAATTACTGATTTTAGCGATATTTTTTATTTATTATCATTAATAGCAATACATAGCAATACTATGCTAAATCTGCAATATGTATTAAAAGTGAATTATATATGCAATATATATGTATTATAACTGTTTTTTTTAAATATATTATGCTTGTTTGGTAAGAAATTGACAAATTGTATTATAAGTGTATTAAAATGTGTGATAAATGTATTATCCATCAATAAAACTTGTATTATATGTGAATAATAAATTCTTCCTTTGTAATGTATTAAAATTGTATTATAAATGTATTGAAAGTAATCAAGTGAAAAGAAAATGTTATTGCTATAAATGGTAAATATTTTTTTAATATAGTATATTTATGTAAGTTTCCCTTTTTTTAATTGAAACTTATAAGGCACTTTTAGCTCATTTTTCCACCGAAACCTCAAAGACATATTTAACTAAACTAAAGTCTTATTACCTCGAATTCATTTTTTTTGTAATTTTATACACCTTTTGGCTCACATGGCATAATCTGTGACTTCACGTAGTTGAGACGCGTGAGAGATTTTTGGATGTCACGTAAGCCAAGAACGTATACAAAGTTACAAAAAGATAGGTTTGGATGTAATAGGACATTAGGTTAGTTAATGTGTGTCTTTGAAATTTCGATCATAGTTTAGAGGGTACTTGTGCTTTATCTCTTAATTTATGCTAGGCTGTTCAACTAATACACAATTCATTTCGTAAGGAGATTGATAGAGTAGTATAGAGAGAGGAAGACTTACTTATATATGTTGTTCATCGACTAAATTCTTTTCGTATTATTCACACTCTTAAATATGACATGTATATACATTTTTTTTTTCACAAATGATTAATTAATATTTATTTTTTATATATTGTTAAATTATATATAATCATAAAAAATTAATATTTTATTTGTCATAAACGCAAAGCAATGAAAAGCTTTGAGGAGAAAAAAGAAAACAAAATAAAAAGGGAGAAAAAAAAAACTATAAAAACATATCCACAAAACAAAAATATAAAAAATAATTACTAACCATATGCACTTTGTGGATTAATATATTAATTATTTATTAACCATAATAAATTGAGAATTATTATAAAAAAGACATATCAATTCAGTAATTATTTTTAAGTAGTTAATCCTATGTATGAATAAATATTTTCCATCACTTCTATTATTCTGGTTTGAGAGTACTTTTTAATTTATTAAAAAAAAAAAGTTCTCAGTGCGTTGCCGCCGCAACTCTTCACTTTCCTTGAGGCCATTGAAACTCTTCTGTGTTTGTTCAAGAAAACAGTCTCTCTTGATAAAGATTTAACCGTTTTGGGGTTTTACCTTAAACCCTTTGCTTCAATTTCTCGAATATACAGAATGGGAAAGAAATCAGGGAAGTTCAAGAAGAAGGAAAACAACTCTTTAATGAAATCAAAAAGTGATTTTTACAATGAAGATGATGATATGATGAATGATGCTATTGATGCCTGTAAGTTTTTCCCTTTTATAAACTCTATTTACTTATCTTTTTAGCAAAGTTAGCATAAGATACAAACATTTCAGACCCCATTTGTGGGATTATACTTAGTATGTTGTTGTTGTGGCATTAGATACAAAGATATATGCAAAAAATGGTTCTTTCTGGAGAGAAATTTACTTTTTTGAGTTCATTGATGGAGGGAGAGCATTAGAACAAAGATTGAGCTAGTAGTTTGAGTTTATGGATTCTAAATTTTTTTAAAATGCAGCTTTACACGGTTTGAGCCAAACCTATTGGGTTCTGCTGAACCCGTAGGCAAGCTATAGCTCGGTGAGGGGCGAGGGGCGAGGGGCGAGGGTGTGTTATAAAAAAATGCTCTTTATGTTAAATAATTTGTCTGTTACTGATCTTTTTGGTTGATTGTAGTTCATGAAAAGAGAGATATCATTCCACTGAATGTTAATGAAGATTCTGCAGAGTCGGATGAGGATAATGAGCATCCCGTGTATGATCTTAAGGTGATATTGGTTTTTCTTTTGCAACTTTATCTTCATACTGAATGCTTATAAAATGTATTAAGAGATTAGAGTACTAATTTGATGTAAAGCAAGTCAACTAATTACTCAAGGTTGGGGAACTGTTTCAATTGTATAGGAGGATGAAGATGAGGAGGATGAAGATGACGACTTTGATGATGCTGAACTTACCGGCCTTGGTGCTAAAAGTATGCAATTAAATTCAAACTTGTGACTGCCTTTTGTCATTGAAATGAATTACTTTAGCTGAATTGCCTATCCTGTTTGTTTTTATGAAATTCTTCTCCGATATTCCCTTTTAGTGCTTCTTAAGGCAACATAGAGCATAAGATTGGTTTATATTTATTTAAGGAGTTTCCTCTCTCAAAAAAAGGAAAAGAAAAAGAAGAAAAAGCAGAAGAGAAATATAGCAGCTTTTACTATTTTAACTTCTCATTAAGATTTTGCAAATGCATGTGGGGTGGTGGTGAGAAGAATTCCTAGTGTTTGATTATTGATTGAGGCTAATTAGGCCGGAGACTAAATATTAATGGTGTGTTTGAACTGTGTAATATTGCACGAAGCTCAGTAGGTCTAACCACTAAGTTACTATTTCTACTGTGGCTCCTAGTTTTTAAGTTTCTCTGAACTGAGCTTCTACACATAGATGGCAGAAGGAAGACCCCTTTCATACTCGTATATTTGTTGAATTAATAAGCTAATTTGTTTCCTTCCAATTCTGGCTTTTACATTTCTTTTGGTTCTTGATCTCTTAATATATGCCTCTTTTTTGCCGTATTTCCTTGGATCTTCTGCTTGGGGCAGTCTTTTAATGTATAATTTTTGAGTACCTATTTTTGCTTTAGTTGCAAGGACACAGAAATATTTACAAGCTACTATGGGTGGGGTCGAGGATGAAATGCATGATGAGGCTGAACAGGAGAAAGAAGAAATGTGGGGAAGAGGAAAGAACATTTATTATCAAAATAAAGAGGTAGCATTTCACCTAATTATTTGCTTCACTTTTATTCTTTTATGACATAATTATATACGGTACGCTTGGAGAAACCAATACTTTACTGGCTTTAAAAATAACATTGTGATGTCAGAGGATTATCCTGTCCTTACTGTTTCAACAGTGCCTGTAGGCTGTAACATAGTTCTTCGATCATGTCGTCATTTGCATGCAATACTTGATCTCGCTTGAACATTTTTGTTTGTTAGAATGTTGAAGAGTCAAGTGATGAGGACCTTATCGCCGAGGAGGAGGCAGAGGTATTGAGAATGCAGCAGAAAAAAGCTAAATCCTTATCTGCAGCGGATTTTGGTATTGAAGATGATGAACTCACATTTGAGGTGAGAAATTCAATTTATATACAGTCTTTATTAGAAGGTTTTTTCTTATATTTTGAGGTTGGAAGTGGAATCTTATGGGTAACATTGCAGGAAATTTTGGTCCAAGGAAAACCTGGATCAGCAGTTTCTGCAGATGAAGAAGCTAAAAATGAAACTGGTACTGCTTATGAGGAAGTGCAGAAGGATTTGAATGCTTTGACAAAAGAAGAGCAAATGGATGTTGTCTATAGGTGAGCTTCTCTGTCCTGCATATACTAGTTTCAGGGTAAAATGTTACTTCTTTTAAGTCCTATTGCCTGTCATGGTCAACAATGTTATGTAATTTCACCAAGCATCATGATAGTATCAGTATAGGAAAAGCGAGGCACATAACTTACAATTAAATAGATATCAGTACATTCTCAATAATCGGGAAAAAAAATAGAAGAGAAAAAGGCAGGTGGTGAACTAAGTTTTCCTACAGAATAGTATATACTTAATTTATGGCTAAAGGTTGTGGAAGTTGACAACAACAACAATAACAACATACCTAGTGTAGTCCCACAAGTGGGGTCTGGGGAGGGTAGGATGTATGCAGACCTTACCCCTACCTTTGTTGTGGAAGTTGACAATAAAACAAAACTCTATGTGTTGCTCAGTTCAGACTCCAATATGACAAAGATATTTGAGGACCCATTCCTGCAATATCCTCAATTTGACCATTTAAAAATGGATCATGGTATGTCTAGTGTCAGAGGTTTCAGTAGAAAGTTCCGATAGTTAGCAGCTGTCCCTGTTAGATGTCTGATCTGCATGGAGATGGCAGACTTCAGGATATTGAATACCATGCTAAGCAGAGAAGCTTTATGATGTAGATAAGGAAATTGGATCTCAGTGACACATTTTTGATAATGCATTGTGGGGGACTCATGATCGCGCAATAGAAGAAATCCAGAAGGTGCATGTCTTGTATCACATTGTTATCAATGGCTTCACATTGTTTATGTGGAAGTTGATTCTATGTCTAGGAAGTACAATTTATTATTGCGGCAAAGTGGCAGGTCAAGAGTGCTAAGCCAGAAGATCTTGAGAAGTGGGCCACTGGATGTTAGTAACCACTGCATCTATTTTCTTAAATGTGCCTCATTAGTTTTTTTTTGTATTTAGATCATGTAGAAAAAGGAGAAAAGTGGCTTGTGGGTCGCAATTGAGTCACAAGATCAAGATGTTGTTAGAGTATTCTTGGGTAGTTGGCTCAGGTTCAAACCCCAACAAAGGCAAAAACACTAGGTAATTTGATTTCTTCCCATCTGTCTTGGTGGACAGGGTTACCTAATACCTATGTTGGCAGGAGATAGTATGTACCCTGTGAAATTTCCCGGACACCATGGTTATTAAAAGAAGTAGTCAAAGGTAGCTAGCTATACGGAGGCATGGGAGTCAGGGAGCTACTTCAGAGGTGTCGATGTGTTCACTTCAACCAGGGAGAACGAAATGGAGCTTTATCTGAGGATTCACTTTGGAGTTCAGTCCATGATATATAGATGAGATTACCAAATATCTAGTTATCCCCTGGACGAGATCACTAAATATCTCTGTTGCTCAGACTCTTCAAAATGCCAACGGGTGCGTGTCGGATTCGCCAAAAGTAGTGTTTTTTTGAAGAATCCGAGACGGGTGCGGCATCAAATGTGAAGAGTCCACGCAACTAAGCTAAATATCTAGTTAACGCCCTGTCCGAATTGATTGTACAGGATCAGAAATGTTCAGTTGAAATGTCCGTCTGTCACGGCGCAGTGACCTTCTTTTATGGAATTTTACATTGCATGCTTGTGATTAATTCAAATCAAAAGTAAGAATCTTCGATGTGTGTGTGTGCTTCTACTGTCATTGGCTAGATATTATTTGGTAGGTTGCGGACATTTACTTTTGCAGGTTATATGATTCTTCTAACTCGTTTTTCAATAAATTAAAAAAGTTATACTTCTGATCTATGATCTTCTTGTGATTACAGTTCTGCACCTGAATTGGTTGGCTTGCTGTCTGAGCTTGGTGAATCGCTTGAGCACCTCGATAACAAAGTTAATCCCCTATTCAACAAGGTATGTGCATTGGAAATTCCACTAACTACAGGCAGTCACTATTATGCTATTCAAACCTGAGGGTGCTGTGGAAGATACTTGTCTAACTGCTTCACGGCGTTATCGCCAGATGCCTAATTTTATTTACATTGTGAAATTCACACGTACATTTTAGAACTGCTTGGTTGTGGTTCCCTTTAAACAGTTTTGGGGTTCTTTGGTGACAAAATCTTTGTAGTTACTCAGGCTCTGTTACTGATATAAAGATGCTCAGCTGAAAGGATGAAATAATGAAGGTTTAGAAATGATTGGTTGGGGTAGTGTAACTGACAAGTATAGGTAAAACAGTGAGAGTTGACTCATATAACAATGGAATTAGTCATTCTCCTAGTTAGAAACTGAATGCAGTTTTTGGTAATATTACACCTGTCAGCAATTAACTTCCATTTTTCTCTATTAAGATTAATGGAAAGAATATGATAAAAGGCGGGATGCACTACATTGAGGTGAAGAGGCTGCTGCTGCTGTCATATTGCCAAGCTATAACTTTCTACCTTCTTCTCAAATCTGAGGGACAGCCAGTGCGTGATCATCCAGTCATTTCACGCCTTGTGGAGATCAAGAATCTGTTGAATAAGGTTACAACTCTTATCATAGGATTCAAACAACGAATCATGGCCAAATTACTGCTTGCCAATTTTTGTTAATTCTGTTAATGAAGACATTATTTGCTGGAAAATCAGTCACTTGATTATATGGTATATGCATAATTGATGAGATAAGACTGCTTTATCTAATCTTTGAGATATATGCTAAGCAAATTGTGTTTACATACACATGTTGAAAACATTTACTTGCCGACCACCTCATATGGTAATATCAGCAGACTTTCATTATAAAGTTACTACCACTAGCTTGTAAAAATGGAAAAGGTTAACACAAACTATAATTAGTGTAGTTATTTAGCTCATGGAAATAGCTAGAGGACACTTTATTATCTAGTTGATACTTATGAAATATATCTATATGTTTGACAAAGGTTTCAATTCTTTAACTCACCCTCCTTGTAAAAGTCTATGTTATTCTGTCTGCATCTGGGTGGTTTCTTCTTTAGTTTAGTGTAAAAAGTATCTTACTGCTAATCTGAACTTGTTTATTCATCCATCGGCAGCTTCTTCCTCCCTTGCCCTTTTCTATATGAAGCTTGATTAAATCGACTCCAACATCAAAGTGCTTTTTCATTACTGTATTTAGCAGTGTGAAATCTTTAGGTGTAAATTGCATCACCCAGATAAGGTTTATTTTGTTTTTTCATGATATGGTTTTAAATTCAATATATGTTTATGTGTTAATAAGTGAACAACTTTTTTGATGGAGTTTGGGAAATACCTACAAGGACTATACACCAAGCCTTCTAGACAGTAATTGATTAATCATCTATACACCCAAGATATTATGTATGTACCAAATATCTACCGATCATCATCTAGTTGAGGGGTTAAGGTCTAGTTATGAATTCTCTGTATTGATGCTGCTCTATTGGGTCCCCTTCATTCCCAAACATACAAAAAATAGAACCTCGATCTGCAGTTCAAACAACTCTTTTCCACTACATTAGAAGCTCTATGATGTCTTTCTCAGTTCTCACCTTGTGTCCCACATGACCTCATCTGGATTGCTTCCTTTCCTGCCCCTCTATTATCCTTTCTCCCAAAAAACATTCAGCACTGAATTCCACACTGCTGTCACAGATATTCAGCTCTAACAATGGATTAAATCTCTTTGGTGTTCTGCTGTTCCACAGAATACGGATAGGACAACCCCTTTTTTCCTCTTCTGCAGTTATCTGTAAATAGACATGAAGGTCACTTATTCCTACCACCCTTAACTGAATCGTCATTTCCGTACCCAAGTATCCTTCCTTTATCTTTCATGTTATTTTGCAAAACAGTTAAAACCCTTAGTATCCGACTCTTGCCTTTTTTTTTTTTCTTATCTTGTAACCATGACATTTGGGTCAGCTTGTGCACACCTCGACTAACTCCACGGATGCCTGCTACCTCCCACCAACACAAGTACCAGGTAACACTGTTCATCAAGGCTTAGACAGAGAGGAAGATATCAGTCAATCACCTAGTTTTTTGCCTCACTGGTAGTTGAACTCGAGACCTCAAGTTCTCATGGTTCTCAATCCACTTCATTAACCACTAGGCCAAACCCCTGGGTGCCTCTTGCATAATTATTCTAAGTGAATACCCCATAAAAATATTCTCCAGCCTTCTTCTTAATTTGTGTGATAAATATATCTGTCTGTCCATAGCTAGCTAAACTCATTTGTCAAATAAGTTAAATACGTGGATTTCCGTGGAAGGATTCTGTAATTCTTTAATCAAGTTTTCTTGAGTCTTGGAGAATTTGAAGTGGAAATAGTATGCTAACTGATCATAACCTAACGTATCAAATTTGTGAATCATGTACTGAGTTAACATTTTTAGCTTGTTTAGATGCTAAATGATGTTGCCAAATAGTTGCTAAGTCCTCTCCTTGTTCTTCTGCTTTATTCGATTCTTGGCTAGCTTCATTGCATATACCCTGCTCCTCTCTTTCTATTTTTACAGGTGTTAACAAATTGATTTTTGCAGATGAAAGAACTTGATGGATATCTTCCTTCTAAACTAGAAGACTTGTTACACAAGGATGTTGATAATGTAACTGGTGTAAAGTTGGCGGGAAGGAGCTTGGATTCTGAATCTCTCCCCATTAGTGACAAGCCTTCTGGGGTATCAACTGATATTCAAGAAGCAGAGGTAATTTTCAGTTTGATTCATCTTATTTTGTTGCTCAAAGTGTAATTTTTTCCCTCTTTTATGGGCTGATTTTGAATGAAAACCATTTGTTGTTTTTACTGAGCAACTCTGTAAAATTTAGGCAGAATACATATATTGGCCCCTAAACTTGGCTTCAAATTTTAACTTTGACCTCCAACTTTCATAATGCACAAATAAGCACTTTAACTATCCTACCTTTAAATAAATAAACACACAATTTTCGGAGCCAAAGAGCATGAAATGCAAACGCTCCCATATGTATTAGTGACCCACTCAATGGCTGCCAACTAATTAAATATTTTACACGTCATTTTAGAACTAAAAAAAATCAAAATTAATTTACTATATATATAATATAATAAGCGGAAATAGAGAGGACCTTGGGGTCGACAGTGTTCCTTTTTCCTTGTGGACAAAAAAAGACTATACAGGCAGGAGGTCAACCTGTAAAAAAAAGGGGGACCCATATTTTACTATTGAAGGATGCGTGTTTCTTTTAAATTTCTTTTACTATACTAAATAATTGTATAAAATATTATAAATCACGATAATTAATTACTTAAATATTTAAAAGATATAAAAATATATAAAAGATCTGATTGACTCTTTAAATTTTACTGGTGACGCATAAATTCGGACAAATGAAATAATATATATTATTTGAAAATCTCTTAGAAAGTACTATAAATTACAGTAATTAACAGCTAGAAATATTTCAAAGACAAAAAAAATTGATTGAATCTCAAAAAAAAATTAGTACTACATAAATTGAGAAAGAAGAAATGACCTCTATTATTTGAAAATGGAGTAAAAGTATTACAAATCATACAATAAGAATTAAC